>JAGDQP010001323.1:39164-65187 GCA_022664845.1 Lepisma saccharinum | reverse complement strand
GGGGAGGGAAGGATATATATGAGAGCTTACTTGAGTTCGAAGAGGCTTATCGTTTTACTGATGTGCCTTAACAATCAGAATACAAATGGTTTAGAGCAATTTGTGCATTCGATGTATCATCTAGAACTAGGGGCTACACTTATTTTGAGTCTGTAAATTGTACTTGTAAATATGCTGACAAATAATCATACAGTTTTAAAGTAAACTAACTCAGAAATTTTCCAAATTTATCTTTTTGCTACTGTAATGTTTTCAACCTTTTTATATATGCTTGTGTAATGTCAAATGAAGTATAATGAAAAGTTTATTATTAACGGTTAGCGATAGTTCGTAATATACTTGACTTACATGCTATTTCAGCCAAAAGCTCCGGATACTGCGAGAAAGAAAGAAGAATGGGATCGTCTTCAGAAAGCTTCAGCGATGTTTGCGGATGTCTGTGCGAGACCAGGAGGCAGCAACAATCCAATTTCTGTTTCTAGCAGTAGTTGCAAAGGTAAAATCTCAATTTTTAGTACATTCGTAATACTAGTCAGATTTTTCCTTATTTTTAGTGGTTCCATAATCAATAGTCGTATGTTTAGTAGAGCCACCTTTTTGAGTTTACGGAGATGAGCTAGGGGAGCTACATATTTCTTTTATTTACCAACGAAATAATTTAGGAAATTTCGTATAGGAAGAGGTAACTCCATTTTACCGAATTGTTCAAAAGAGAGAGAAAACTTAGTAGAAATATCGCATAGCGTGAAGAATTAGCTACGTTGTAATCGCTTGTATTTCTCCTCGTCTTAAGCGAATATACTTCCTTCTTGTAACAAAGATGCCGCTAATTTTTCTCCATGTATATCTCCCGATGGAAGAAACTAGTATCTGTGATTCTTGGATCTACATCTTCCTTGCACCTTCCTTCCATTATAAATTGAGGTATTAATAAAATCCTTCCTTGTGGTTATCCGAAGAACTTCACGGACTTTACGACTCACCTGATATTGTAAGAATAATAAAATCGCGACGACTAAGGTGGGTAAGCCATGTAGCTCGGATGGGAGAGAAACAAAGATTATATTCCAATGTAGTTGGTAAACCGGAGGGAAAGAGACCGTTAGGAAGACCGATACGATGTTGGGAGGATAATATTGGAAGAGATCTTCGTGAAGTAGGTGTTTGTGATGAAAACTGGCTTGTTCTTGCTCAGGATAGAATCCTATGGAGAATGTTACTGCGGCGATGAACTTGCGAGTTCCGTAAGCCATAGAGTAAGTAAGGAAGTGAGTGGTCTATCCACGAAAAATAGAATTGTAAAACTAGCCATAGCCACTTGTCAGTTCTTCTCCACTTATACTTTCATGCTCTGAAATTGTGGGGGTACTGAAAACTCCGCGCATGTGCAGTGCGCTGTGACGCGTGTATGCTTGAATACGAAAACGGATCATTGACTCACCATCGCTCATACGATGAAGCCAGTGAGAGCTCTTGACATGTCACCAATTATAGCGAAACGCCGTTGAAGAAGAGCTGAAATATCTCCGCGACAATATAGTACATCATTAAAAAATAAAGCCCAAACTTATTCATGTGAAACAATGTCAAAACCTGACTTGTTTGAGCTGTATAGCCAATATTAAGATTCAAGGAGCCTTTGTTGACCTCAGGCTGGGCGAGAAGTTAGTCTGCTCACTTTCTGTGCGCGTGGTCATGGGTACCAATTCCCGCTGGGGTTCATTGAACGGAGTTGTTCGGAGCCCACTTTACCAAAAACTGTAAGTCCCGTCCTTAAAAGCTTACCATCTCGTTTAGGATAACAATTCACTCCCGTATAGCCTTTGGTAATAACGGTTTACTTCAGCGTCATCCTTGTAAATGTAAACTAGAGCTTTGTAGGTTAGAAGAGTAAGCAACGCTAGCAGAAATCTCAAGGGGAGAAGCTTTTCTCCAAATATTAATTAACCATTCTTACCTGGCATTTCAAGAATGTCACTTTTTTTGGTACTCAAAATGATGATATTTCACAAATGTTCTTGAAAATAACATCGAAGTTGAAGCATGTTTCTTATCTCTTAGCACAACCACAACGAAATGTACAGATCAGTTGAACATATGGACGACGGGAGCTCTGACTATCAACGTTTGTTTAAGCTTCTTTATAAACTGTTGCGTTCAGTTGATTAGTTTGGGACCCAAAATGAAACTCATCGACGATGTAATCGTACTCTCTCTGATGCATTTTCTCCCTAAAACGGACCCCTCACACAACAACACAGAAACAATTTTACTGAATATTGGAAATTTTATGTATGTGTAATTAATTTGTTTGTATCTGTTTGGTTTTTGTTTGCGTATGTGTACAAATATGTTCTGAAGTGCAAGTATGACTAGCACATAAGATTAGAAATTGCTGTAATATATTGTGTTGTGTATTCGAAATAAATTTTCCAAGCTTCATTACAAGCGAATGAATAAGGAAAGTAAGTTATGAAAATCCTACATATGAAATAATTTTGCAGGAAGAAAGACTTTCATAATAAAAGTACCCATTAGCTATTATTCTAATTTTCTCATACTTAACAATTCATACATCATCTTGTTTGTATTAGAACAAGCTTTCCAATTATACAATTTGCGTAGGGCTATCACGTCTGTGTGCGATGATACAGTGATTTTCCCACAAAGAAAAGGGTATTGATTGTTCATATGCTACAAGTGGAGGACGAAAAGGGGGGGGGGGGGATTCAATGCAAGGGAACTTAAGTTCAGCTAGAAATTGGATTTAGGAGGTTGAAATTACGTTCAGCTGTCATCTACATACACCAGTCAGCGGGAGCAGTGATGTAGTTGTTCAAGGTCACGGCCAGGCTGGTTTTAGTCCAAGTTACAGAATTTGACTTCCGGTAGAGCAATAAAAATAACAGTTCGTAGGTTTCATGTGTTTTTAGTTTTTTAAAGAAGGTATTAATCACCAATTGTGTTTGTTACACATGCGTAACGGAGTGTAAAGATTTAAGTAAATAAAGTGGTGTAAAAGGTTAGCACTTACTTTACATAGAATTTCGCACAGCGGCAAGAATATCTGTTCTCTCTTCTTTCTAAACGTCGGTAGTAACTGGCTGAGCAAAGTAAATAAAATATTGTATTTTGTGTATCAGTAAGGTCCTGTTGAACCTTGCAGTTTCATGTCCTAAAAGTGAAGTATTTTTAAAATTACAGGTCCCAAAAAATCCGGAAAAGCATCAACTGGGCTAATCGATTGCCACATGTCTGAAATGAAAATCAGGAAAAGATACGGAAAACTTAACATTTCAGTGAAAAGCCCGAAACCAAAGGACAAGTTGACATCAGGTATTACATAACCAACTCTCTCTGTTTATTTAACAAGCACTGAGTATATAATAATAATTAAGGTGTGTATCAATTTTGCTTCAGGCATTTGTCTAATCATAGTGATTTGTGAAACGTAGTTAGACTTCTTTTATGCTCTCGCGTTCTTACGCGCGTAGTTAAGAGCGTTCTCTAAAACAAAAGGGATCAAATGAGTCCTTTTATGCAACTGCGTTGACGCAAATCTGCTGTTGCGTACTCTAGATGATACGTTTATGTTAGAGAACGCGAGAAGCAAAACAATGAGTATGTTTATAAAACACTGATAATATATTTTTCAGCCGAAGAAGTCAGTGTTGCCAGGAGTTTCAGAGTCCGCTTGCTTAAAACGCATTGGCAACATTAGCTTCTTGTGTTATTCGTCTTTTCTTTTTCATCTACTTTCTTTTTCTCCCGTGACAAAAAAAAAGCTCAATAAATGACTCGCGATAAGCCTTCCTTCTTGCGTAAAGCGCATTTGTATAAAACGAGTCTTTAAAGCGTATTTGCACTGAAGCGTATTCGTGCTATCGATTAGGCCACATACGAACCTTCATCATCCGCTGTAACGCCAAGAATTTTGAAGAGAAGCATTGTGTCGCAGTATTCTTATTTATTTTTGAGTTATAATTAAAGCTGAGGTGGTATGGATGGAAATAGAAGTAGGTAATTAACTTATAAGTATGAAGTATAAGTATGTTGTGGGATTCAGAGTACGTACAGTGTACTTCCTTGTAATTAGCCTGTGTTGTTTTTCCTGAAGGTTAGATATTTCAAATCCAACTGGATTCTCTGCAGGAATCACAAGTAAATGGAATAATAATAATAATAATAATAATAATAATAAAAAAGGAAAATGGATAGAAGAATGTACTGTGAATACTTGTTACCGCTTAAGACAAATATTTCCAGATATCTAAATTCAAATGTGACTTTTTCATTTACATAACTTACTGTTTAGCATTATACATTTGTTTTCTACATCTTTTTGTTTTTCAGAAAAAGAATTCACATTTTATATAAGTTATACCTATTTGTATTTAGGTGTTTACTGGGAGGGAGGTTCTTTTTTATCATACACCGTGTTCGTGGGTTTTCTCGGGGTTATCCCACTTTCTTCATTCCACCTATTCTCTCATCATCGTTATCATCCATTCGGCCTGAGTCAAGGTTGCCTAAAGACCTTAAAAATTAAATTTAAATTCCTTTTTGTCATACATATTATCACACTCGCGAGAAATTTTGTGAACTCCGTAAGAATCCAGGTAATCACTGTAGAAACTTTGAACATGATATTTCTACTTTTTTTAAAAAAGATAAAAAAAGATATAATACTAGTGTAATTTGGTATTGAGTAAAAAAATGTCTTAAATTTTGCATGATTTAAGGATGTGATGTAATAATTTTTATTTTGAACCGGCGACTGTTCGGATTCTATAGTCTATTATATTCTTACTGATACATTTACTGCTGTAGTACTAGCACAATTTTCATATATTTAAATTCCAGTTATTCTTACATGAAAGCCAATTTATAGAAAGAAAGAAAAAGTCTTCCTTGGAACCTACAAATCACGTTTTCAAATCGGAATTAAGAAATAAGCACACTGAAAAGATGCTACAGGATTGAGATGAATTAGTAGTAAAGTAAAAAATATGAAACCCGAAAAATTATCGCCCTGAATAAAAATGTGTACGTCTAATTACATATTCTGCCCAAAATGATGCCAAATTTAAGACGTGTCTTCACTCAAGATCAAATTACAGTAGCATTATACATCAACAAAAAGTCATTCACCAACGTCAAAAGTTATCTTATAGATTTCTCAGGAGTTTATGAAATTACTTGCGAGTATGATAACACGTATATTGGCATGACCGAAAAGAACCTTGAAATCAGAATTGAAGATAACATAAAGGTTAGTGTAACCTCTAACGTCAGATTGACCTCGAGTGGCCGAGAGTTTAGCGTGCTCGCTTTCTGTGCGCATGGTCACAGGTTCAATTTCCGCCGAGGTCTATTGAACTAACTGGTTCGCAACCCACTTTTACCAAAAACTGTAGGTCCTTAGAAGCTGAACAGCTCGTTTAGGACGTTAATAACAAGTCACAAATTCTAACGATAGATGGCAGCACTACCTCCGTCTCTAATATATTTTGTTTTTCGATATCAGTGCTTCTTCTACAAATTCAAACGTAGAGAACAGAGAAGAAAGTCCATAACCATTTCAAAAGTTCTATCCGTACCGATTTTTTTTAAAATCACTTGATTGTTGTTGTGAATGTCTTTTCAACAATGAACAAAACAGAAAACTCAAAATTCGTACTCAGGAAATTGTTATGAACTCTGAGCGTTTGAAGTCTCTAGGCTTGAATTTGTAGGAGCAGCATTACAATTTCGTACAGCAAAAAAATTACATTAGTCATGTGAACGTAATGCTGCCATCTATAATTAGAGATCGCTGTTTTACACTAATCTTAATTATAAGTGTCAGATAGATTCAGATCTATCAATCTGAATCAATTTCATTCAATCCTGTTTCAGATTTATCTAAACATTTACATTGCTCCAACCACAGGATAACCTCATTCCGCATCATCAATGTCAAACTCATATATCAACAGGACTTGCTTCAATATAAAGGTTGGCCATGCTGAGTGACGATTTAACTGGTTTGACTCAGTCACATCAGGCAGATGTCAGGATGATAATTTGAAGCAACTACTTTCTGCCATGAACAGCTAATATTAAGGTCGTGAGGCTGTCTGTTTTCAAAAGGACGCTGGAAAGCTTTAACATATATATATTTTCTTTTTCATTTAGACCTCTTGACTGATGATGACATTGAAGAACACCCCATTCAAGAAGCTCCTAATACAAGCAAGGATAAGAATAAAGCTGAGGCAGGCAGTAATGCTGCTGTCCGTGAGGAAGAAATCGTAACAACTAATTCTAGTAGACTGCGAGTGGATGCACAGCAAGATGAAGAATTAAATTCTGAAGCTTCTAAACAAATAGAGGTGATTATTTTTATAAAGACTTTTATTTAGCCTTTCATTGCAATTTATCTGTCCTTTATATTATATTTACGTTTCAAGGGTATAACCAATGAATGAAGAGCATATTGCTTTGCAGTAAGAAAGATTGTATGGATTAGTAATTGAGTGTTTTTAATCCGCGTTTTATCATTATTATTATTTTATTTATTTTGTTTGTTTGTAGCAAACACAACAGACAAAGTATTGACACTTTATTCGTATATAATCAGTGACTACAAAATTAAATAAAATTAAGAATATCTGACAGTTTTAAAACGCACTAACAATAGATGTAAAAAAAAATCATTCGCCTATGGAATATGCCAATTTATTTATATTTCTTGTGTACTATATGATATTCGGATAATTCAGAACCTTGGCAGAATCCTTTTGTTCGTTTAACGTAAAGCAATTCATATCGGTAGCACGTCGCAACAACACTTTGGAAATAATAGGTGATGTGTCATTGTTTTTATTATTATTATTAATGTATATTAAATGTGATAAATCTCTTGTATTTGAAAGGATTTTTAGTCACAAAAGAGTATACGTATTATGTCTTAAAAAGTTTTGGATCATTCCGTTTGTGCCTCCAGCTTAATAGTTTCATGTAACTATTTTCATTTCGTAAACATATATATTTAGTTTCTGCAAGTTTCATATAAGGGACAAGGTTGGAAAGCCTGAGAAACTTCGTAAACTAAGCATTTTGAAATATTTTTGCCAGGTCTGTGAACGTAATTGAATTTCTCCCCCTCCCCCCCCCGCTCTCTCTCTCTCTTTATTGTTTTCTTATTGTTTTTTTTTTTAATTGACGTGAAAATTTTGCTCTTGACATTTTTTCTTGTAATTTGTAAGGCTTTTTCCTTTCATTTTTATTAATAATCTTTTTCTTTCATGATTTATTTAGAAAGCAATGTATATACGAGAGAATATATTTCCAAGCATCAAGATTTATTTTATCTTTTGTTCTGTAATCCAGTCCGATCACGTATTTGGAAAACTTAGTAATGTTACGTTGAACAGTAGTACAAAAATTTTACTTGATGCAGGCTATTGAAAAATATTTTATATTTAAAATACTATTTACATACTAGTTGCTACTGATTACACATGTCTCTAACTACAAGCTGATTTGTGGAGTAGATTTGGTACTTTTCTACATTCCTGTATAGGTTTCAAATATAAGTAAAAATCGCGTACACTTAGAAAAGATCGATCACTAATTTTGGAAAGATGTGACTCTCTCCAGTACAGTAAGGAAAATAAAGTAAGACATGTTGTATACCAACACAGCATAACCTGACCAAAAAATTCTATGCCTTATTTAAAAACGAAATGAAATTTGATACCCAGTAAGATTATTCATATGTTCCATTCAAAAAAACTGCAGCGCTTGTTCCGGACCTTCAAACACAAGAATCTTTGAGGCAACAATGTACAAAGGGCGTTAAAAAAGTTTTGCAATAACTTTTTTAATAGTAGCACTAGGACCAAGAAATTTTGTGTTCATGCAATTGTGTCCTTTATGTATATACGCACGTTAATCAATGTATCCTACAACCGCTGTGACATTTATCGCACCGTTCTTTCAATGCCGTAAATGCACTTTGGTAAAACCACAGACGCTGACTATTACACCACTGTTTCACACACGCGATGCGTTTTTGGTCACTGGCAAACTGCCTACCACGACGGTGGGTCTTCAGACGACCAAACTGAAAGAAATCGAACGGGATCAGGTCCGGACTATATGGGAGTTGAGGGACCACTTCCAATCTCATATTTCTGAATTTCTGCTGTGTGTGATAGGCAGTGTGGGGCCTCGCATTATCCTGGTGCAGTTTGATGACTTTATTTTGGAGCCCCGATCTCTTTGTCTTTAGAGCACGTCGCAGGACCGCTCCTTATTAATTGTTGCGCCACGTTTCGAAAAGTCGATGAAGATCACGCCACGCCACAACAAGGCCATTAACTTGTCCACTGATCTTGGTTTTCTCTTCCGTGGAGAACCGGAATGACGCCATTCCATGGACTGCGTTTTACTCTCAGAATTCATATGAAATATCCTCTATGATCATGCCATCAAAGCATTGTGGAGAGTCACACTGAATGTTCTGGAGTTCGAGAAAAAAATTCCTTTCTCTTTGCTTTCTGTTCCCTTGTAACCAAAGTGCATTTAGGGCATTGAAAGAACGGTGCGCTAAATGTGTCACAGCGGATGGAAGATACATTAAGTAACATGCGTATATACATAAAGGACACAAGTACATGCACACAAAATGTCACGGTCCTAGTGCTACTATTAAAAAAGTTATGACCATAGTGCAAAACCTTTTAACGCCCTTTGTATATGGACGCTTGGCCATAATTTACAATCTTCTTCCGTATCACTAATTAAGAGCATAATTAAGAAACTGAAATATCTTCCCAGGCTTATCGAAAGATTTGGTAAATAACTCCATACAAATTCATGTTTGTTAATTAGGAGTGTAAAGAAAAGATGTTTGTTCTTATCTCTAGGGATGCGTACAGTGAGAAACCAAGGATATTTTTTGTTCTACCAACTATGGAGAAATAGTCAAACAATAGGCTAAACTATATTCAAAATTAAATAACACAGGCCATGCAAAATTCATTTCCTTTTCATGACCATCACAAAAATAGTTTCAGTTTCATCGTTACCAGGGTTTCCTAAAGTTCATTACTAAGGTGTACCTCTGCTCTCCATAATCTCTGGCCTCAAATATCCAGCGTATGTTTTAACAAAATTTCTAGCAAGTATTTTAAGCACTCGAAAGAACAGTTTCAAACAGTCAGCTAATAACTCCTGAGTTGAGTTGTATGTGTATGAGGAGAGTGTTATTAGAACACCGAAACTGTAGCGCTGGACAGTCGCCGTAACCGGGACTCGAACCCGGATCTCCCAGATGCCGGCTAGGTATGCTAAGGTAATAAAATCTTTTCTTTCGTACTGCACGATTGCAGAAAGATTCCTCAACTAAAAAAAAATCTCCGACTGTTGTGCAGTGCTTGGTCCTTGTAACCAGCAATGAGGAGATGGGTTAGAGCGTAGGCTAGAGAAATATTCCATATACAGAGAGAATTGACCGTGCTGTGGTGGTGTAATGGTTAGCTAGCAGGTAACTGGGAGATCTGGGTTCGAGTCTCGATCAGGGCGACTGTCAATTTTTCTGTGTTCATTTTCAACATTTACCATTCACAAGGTTATTTGTGGAAAAAGTATTACGTTGTAGAAAAGAAATAACATGTGAAGTGTAGTGTTTGCATGTTTTAATGAACTTGTGTTATGAATAAAAAGCCTCAACACAGTTATAAATAATTCCTGTCTTATTTTTGTAGATCATGAAAAAGAGAAGAAAGTTTTGCGAAGACATTTTGAACAAGAAATTGTCAATGCTAAGTGCGCGAGATCTGTCACTCGTGCCAGTTGCAGAGGAGAGGCCTAGTAATGCGTTAAGTGCAGATGAGCAATCATCTAAAGCTGATCACAGCAAATCAAATATTCTTCGTAAAATGGCAGCAACAAAGGATAGCTTTAATCAGAACGTATCAGTAAGCAACAAATCAGAGAAAGAAAAGTTAGAAACAAATTTCAACAAGGCTGGTTTAGTAACAAGTACTGAACTTGCTCAACAGTGTGTTGAGCAAACAAAGAAATATGTCGCTTCTAACACTGACACTCCGTATTGTGCAGAAACCGAAACAAACGCGTCCATTGGTGATACAATTTCCACTAAAGATAAGACTATTGCACTGAAAGACAGTGATATTACTAATGAGAATAGAGAGCGTGTGTCTGTAAACAAAATCTCAGGGAGGAGGAAGCAAATAACGGAAGAAAAGAGACAGAATTTATTGCAGGAATGGGAGTCAGATGCAAGTGAGAAAGGGAGTAATGAAATTGTAGAAAGCTCCCTCAAGCGTCATGAGAAGGTAGCAGTTGAGCAGAACAATCTGAAACATCTAAACAACAGCACTGCGAAGTTTTTCAGACACAAGCATGACAAACTGAATAAAATGAAGGAAGTTCAAAGCAATCAGTCTGTGAATTTGGCAACACCGCTTAAGGGCACGACTCCGACACCTAGAAAACGAAAATTATTTTCAATCAGTAAAAATCAAGACATAATACAGGTTCAGAGTTCTCAGGAAACCAGTGAGGAAACAGGAAATAATCCGGCATATTTAGGGAATCCAACTCATGCCAGTAAGAAAGAGACGGTAAATAATGTTGAAAAATCTAATACAGAGAAAGTGGACTTTCACGTCACAAAGAATGATGATAAAGAGAAAGATTACATATCTTACAGTTTCCCTCAACTTGATGCTTGTGATATAAATAAAATTAAAGAAAGAAAGAAGAATTCACGAAAGGGAGGGCTAGATCGTAAATGTAAAGAAAAGGAAATAAGCAAGAAAGAAATGATACAAGTGTCGGATGAGGAAGATCAACCAGTTTCAAGAAGCACGAAACAAAAGAAAAACGCGAAAGAGACAAACAAATCGGAAGACGTTCATGATGTTTCGAATAAAGAAAATGATAAAAACGTAAAAAAGACAAGCATATCGGAAGCCGTTCATCATGTTTCTGTTTATTCGGAAATAGAATCCGATGAAAAAAGCGAAAGAAGCTGGCTACGAGGAGTAGGGAAGAAGTGTAAACCCAAACGAACATACGGTGGAGTGAAACTAAATACTGGTAACAAAAGGCAAAGTAGACCGAGAGGTAGAAAACCAAATAAGGGAAAGGGCGAGGACCAAGGGTACTCGGACAGAACTACATCATTATTCGTTGATAGTGATGACAGCAGTGAATATGATCCAGTTTTTGGTTCACTCAAACCGCGAAGGAATCCATATCCTAAACGGCGTAGAAAACGTGTATCTGATGTACATGAAAATAACGCGCTCTCTGAAACTCTCAGCAGATTTAGTATGAATGGTGTTGCCAATGACAGTTACCAATCTTACGTAAATAGAATTAAAAAGAAACATTTTGGAACACCAAAAGGAAGGACTTATAGTAATGAATATGATTTAACCGACGAAAGTGATTTTGAGCCAAAACAAAATAGACAGAACTCGAAGAACCAATCGATGTCATCTAGAAATAGGAAACCAAATTTGCTTTCAAAGAAGTCCGGAGATAGGAAAGAAAAATCAGACCTAGAGGAAGTCGGTTCAATATTTTCTAGTTTGCCAGAACTTGTTATCGAGAAGATAAAACATACCTCGTCTGCTAGATGGAACCGGGTAGTATCTCCCAGTACTGTTAGTAGCAGATCGTCAGTCAATAACAAGAAGAATATGTTACGAGACACTAATGTTGGTGCAGATTCATTGGAAGTTGCGAATTTGCACGAAGAAATTGCGGAGAAAGCGTCACGAATGAAACCACAACAAGCACGTCAGTCAGAAGCTGTTACTAATCCCTCAGACGCTGGTGAAGTGGATAAGACATTAGAATGCGATCACAATGACTCGAATGATCTAGAAGTAGCAGATGACTCTGATGCAGAAGTTGAAGTGTCCAGAAAAGGATCCACGTGTTCGAAAATATCCCTGAAAAGGAAATCAGAAAATGAAAAGATACCGAATAAGTTACAGAGAGATCTCCCAACAGAAAAAGTGTTTTCTAGAAGGCAGACAGATTTACTCAAAACGAAGAAGGTTGTAAATAATAATGTACGTGAGGATAGTCCTGATAAATTTCATAGTGGTAATAATTCCGGGAAAGAAATGTATGTAAAGCAAAGAAAGATGGGTAAAAAAGGCATGTCATGTGTTACTAATAACGATTCAGTTCACCGTAATAAAAATAATACTCGAAAGAATGTAGTGGAAGTTAAAACAAACCCCTTACGAAAAAAGAAATTATCAATTCATACTTCATCTAATGATGATAGTGATAAAATGAATCAGAGTGATACAGAAGATGAAAAAACAATTCCTGAAAAACAAGAAAGGTCACTGAAGAAAACTAAATTGCTTAATCAAGACAGATCTAATGAGAACAGTGATGCATCTGATTGTAGTGATACAGAAAGTAGAAGAAAAGGGCCGGGGAATCAGGCAGAACTGCAAGGAAAGAAGAAATTGCCAACGAGGAGAGAGCCCGTTGAAGACAACTATGAATTCCATGATAGTGACGAAGAACCTGAAACAACAGTCTCTCGAAGACAAACAAAATCAAAGGTAAACAAGAAATTATTTATTCAGAATGAGCTGGTTAATGACAATCGTAGTGACACGACAGTTAAAAGAAAAATTACAAACAAACAAAACAAGCGATTGAGAAGGCAGAAAATGCTAGATAAAAATGTCGATGAAGATGACGATAATGATGAATTGGATCATAGAAATAATGAAAATGAAACCGTAATAGCTGATAAACAACTAAAGTCATTGAGAAGGAAGAAATTGCCAATTACAAATAAATGTGTTGAAGAGGGTAAAGAAGCAAGTCGTAGCGATACGAGATTAGTTGAAGACTTGTCTAAGAAACATACAAAACCAGTGGGAAAGCAGAAATTAACTTGTGCGGACTTAACCTCTGCAGACGTATTAATTGTTGATGATGATGATAGCGATAAATCCAATAGTGATGTGGAAATGGAGGATTATTTGGGTGAAGAACAAGCAGGACTATTAGAGATAAAATTATCAGATTCTGAAGATAATGAATTTAATTGTAATACAGCGCAATCCGAAGTGAATGCAAAACGTTCGAAGCCACTAAATAGAAAGGAACATCCAGCAGAGGTATCGATTGATGAAGGTGGTAATAAATTCAACACTGATACAAACGGAAGGAAAGAGAAGACTGGAAGAGAGCCAAAAAAGAAAAAGAAGGAAGTCCCAGTGAAAGATTCATCTGATGACACAGACTATGCTCTTAGTAAGAGAAATATTAGGAAAGGCACTCAAAAACAAGTAGTAAGAAGGAGCGAATTAACAATAACAAATGAAAATCAAAGCGATGACAACGAATGTCTTGAAAATATTCCAGAAACACAATCAGCGGAAGCTTCTGAAAATTCGAGCGATAATGACGCAGCTGCTGATGAGATTCCTGAGCTACGTTCAGAAGCTATAGACTTAGCATCTGATCATTTGGATATGGCCGCGGAATGGGGAAATACTGATTCTCCACCACCCAGTGAAAATATTCAACGTAATGAAGACTTGTTATTAACTGCAAAGAATTTTTCTGAACGTACTGGTATTGAAGTATCATTTACACTGCCTTCTAGTAGTATGGCACCACTAACTGTTAAAGCTCCTAGCAAAACATCTACGCGTACAAGTACTATGAATGTCCCGTCACCTGTTTCCTCCAGGACAGTAACAACGTCATTGAAATCTGTTCGCGCTCTCTCGGGCATTGAATCAATTTCTCTTGAAGGAGAATGCGACGAGGAACTCCAAATAGATAATCATGATGAAGATAACAATCAGTTAATCGGAAATTGTGCCGCTTCAAGTGGGATACAGGTGCAAACGACAGTAGACGTTCACATCCCCACTGATGAGTGTACAAAACAAACGATAGGATCAGGAAGAGATCGTTCGGAATCAGGCGTTGAGGAGCAGGTTCAAAGGTGCAGCTACCAACAAATGATGAAGTCTGGAAAGCGCGTAATGTATATAGAAAACGAGCTGGAGAAATCCGTTAAATCCAAGAGGAAGAAGAATAAGAATGACCTTTTACCTTCATCATCGTTCGAGACTGAGCGAAGAGGTAAGATTTTGTGACTTTTTTAAAATTTCTAACAACAAAACCTGAAATATAATTATGGGTCATTCCATGTCGAATCACCCAGAGGTCTGGACCTTGATAGATAAAATTTGGTACATCGTATTGAAGATATGAAAAATGCAAATGTTTAGATTTTTCGGGTCAGTGGTTTTCGATTTATCAATTTTTAAAAATTCAAAAAAAAAAATCGAAAATTCTACAATACAGAAAACACCCTGTATCTCTGCAAACCCTAATGCTAGAGAAATTATTTGTGACTCGTTTTAAAGCTCTTTTCATGCGTTTTAATTTGGTATACAACACAACCTATTGTAGTAAAAATAACTCATAATCAAAATTTTGATTTTTGGATACCCTGAAAATACTGTGTGTGTTAATCCGTACAAATAGTGGCTAGAGGTAAGCAAAGTTTGAAGATGGAGAAATGATAGTTTTGCTTCATTTCCTTGTTTATTTCTGAAAAACCAGCCTCTACTGAACTGCTTCATTTCCTTGTTTTTTTTTTTCTGAAAAAACCAGGCTATACTGGAACTTTAACCATCTTGTAGTGTAATATACGTTATTTTCCATATGACATCAGTAGCCAAAAATTCATAGCTCTAAAACACGTCATTTCTCCATCTTCAAACGTGGCTTACCTCAAGCCACTATATGAAGATCATCATATATTTTTTAAAAATGGGGGTTGTGAGATATTCAAAAATCAAAATTTTGGCAATGGGTCATTTTACTACAGTGGGTTGTGATGCATTTCAAATTAAAATGCATGAAAAAAGCTTTAAACCCAGCCCACATCTCTAACATGAGTGGTTGCAGAGTTGCAGTTTTGTGTTTTGTGCTGCTGTGAAATTTTCGTAATTTTTTTTTTCAATTTCTGACCACTAACCCGAAAAATCTAAAAAGTTGGATTTTTCACATCTTCAATACACAAACTCATGTACCAAAAAATCATTGAAATCCAAGACATCAAGATCCAAAAATATTATTTTGGTGGGTGATTTGACATGGAATGACTTATGTTCCTTATTTAATTTTGCCTGTAATGCCATGTACAGTCAGCTCCAAAAGTTCGTACCCAGTCGTAAAATTTCTTTTCCGAATAACTTTGGAATGGATCGACCGATTTGAGTACAGTTTTCTGTAACTTACAGAGGATCAAATTCTCTTTAAATTACAAGAAACCAGGGTTGAAAAAAAAAAGCTAGATTTTTTTTTGTTATTTTTTGTACTTACGTAAAAAAATATTTAAATAACTTGCGGCGCTGAAAAAGCTACTAAGTTAGTTTTTCCTTTTCAAACACCTTAACCAGTAAAAACGAAAGTAAAATTCACAAGTCTCAGCTTTCCTACTAAAATGACGTCTGTGTCTTTCTTCCCAAGTAACTGCAAATTTCATAATCGCAATTGCCTCATTTGTCCAGGTTACGTTTTCCCAAATGAGATATTCTAGGACTTAAGTTTACTAAGATAAATTTTAGAATGTCACATAATATAGATAAAGATACTGGTTACCAGTTCCTCAAAATTATCAGAGGATCTTAGATATATCTAAAATATAATAAAGTTTTTTTTTTTTTTTTTTTAAAATAACATTTTGCACATTAACATAAATTATTGTTCATCAACCATACTTGTTAACTTTGACTGCATATTGTTTAACAAAGTCATTTGTCATTTTTGTATTGATAACACAAATAGTTATTACTATTTTCTTGACACTTAATAAACACAATATTTCTAAAAGGAAAACAGGCCGGTTACTGTCAATTTTAGAAACTAATTCTAATTGACGTCTAAAGACATTGTAAATCTAATTTTAATGAAATAGCTTCTCTCATAACTTTGTATTTCTTGCGCGTATTTCTGCAGCCTGTTTTTGTAAGGGATGAGCATCTCTCACACAATATAGTCCTGTTAGTGATGGGTAGTGTTAAGGTTATCAGAGGTGGCTGAAGCTCTCCCGCTGTAATAAAGCACATTTTATTTGATTAAGATCAACACACAGTCACCGGCTGAGATGGTTCAGCAGTAACCTAGAACTCTCATCTCTTAATTGGAACGTTCTCGGATCGAACTCTGGGATGGTACCTTGAATTGAGGGTGGAGTCAGGTCATCTTTCTTTCCTTCTACGGGTATTGTAAATAACTGGCTAAGTAACCTTGAGTTGCGTTAAAGGTCATAAACATCAAGTTTTGAAACTCATGGCCCGCGATTCTGGCAGACTTTACGTGGTTTTCCGTAGCTCAGTTGGTAGAGCGTGGGCTTAACAATCTGAAGGTTCTGGGAACTATCCCAGCGGCTTCCCCTCAGTCATACCAGGCAAATGCCGGGATGGGACCTAGTAACTAAGCCTTAGCCGATCATCTTCCAATATCCACTCCCCCATTCAATCCCTGCCTAAGTGTGAGATGCGTGAAGACCATAAAATAAATTCATCCAGGAGAATATCGGAATATTAATTTCAGTTAGGTAGTGCCTTCTTGATTCTTGCCGCCGTAGCTCAGTGGTAGAGTGCTGGCATAGCATTCGAGAGGTCGTGGGTTCGATCCCAGTGGCCGACTATCCTGACTTAAGTTTTTTCCTCAGTCACACCGGACAAAAAGCAAGCTGTCGCCTTCACCATAGGACATTGCCAACACCTTCCCGAATCCTTTCCACTGCCCCAGACCATAAATAAAATTCTAAATTCAAACAGGAAGTGACAAACACAACTGGACTTCCATTTGAATCTTTCAAGACCTTGAACAAGAAAAGATAAGAATCAGTACAACAGATAAAATTACTCTGAACTTGTATTAACGGACTTCTGAGTAACACTTAAGTATTTAGTGAGTGGATGATTTACTTTTGCAAGAACGCAAAGCTAAATAGTTATGTAAATAATGTATAAACTGACTAGCGCAAGGAAGCTGTTTATGAAAAATAAATATTGTTAAAATATAAATAAATGAGTTGTTACATGTACTAAATTTTCGATTTTAATAAATAAATTTCGTGTAGTTTTGTGACACAAGTGTTATTGGTTATCGATATATATTTCACAATGCCTTCGTTCTTTTTACAATTTACAGGTAAATGGCAATCGAAGATCTTCCATGAAACTGAAGAAGACTTTAGTATCGAATCGCATTTTGTTAATTTTGAAATTAAAAGTTCAGCAGCTACTTCAAACAAGGTACGTATGTGTAAACTATACTGTATTTGTATTTGAAATACGGACATTGGTGTGCGGGGGCTACTTTTAGGTCCCTTCATAACAAAGCTATACAACATTGGACTTGCTAAATATGCTTGTTAATTATGTATGTTGCACATCCGACGTTTCTCTGCGTTTTGTAACAAGCACTTCCTTGCTGGGCAGCTCCAATCACGGTAAGATTCCAAGTAATTAAGATTTGTGCAAAACACTCCTCTTCCCCCAAGGTTCACCGAGATCCTAACGTAATCAAAGTTTCCCAACGAAAGCACCTCAAACAAAGGGAGGATCCAACTAGGGACCCCACAATTAAATTCTCATCTATAAGGAAGAAATTAAGCCACTGTTCTGATTTCAAAGAAAATTCTCAAATTCCGTTTTTATGTAAAAAATGTAATAGATAGCCAAATATCTTGATTGATTCAAATATTGGAACAATAATTCGCACAAAGGAAAATTTAAATATAACAAACGTTCATAAAATTGATATTGATTGTACGAATGCAATAACTCAACTGAAATCACACAATAATCCTTTAGTCTTATACAGATAATAATATCGCACGCTTTATACAAACCCAAATATAACATACTATAAACTCCGTTAGCAGAATACCCAACTTTCAAGAAATTCAACCTTTCTCGTACATCAAAATTACAACCGGAATTTCTTTAGATTCACCACTTGTGAATATATTGAGAAACCCTATCAATCCGTGGTTCCACAAGTAGGAACTATATAATAATCCACCGAAATAAAAATACAAGAAATCCCGCCTTGGAACAAGCAAAACTAGCCACGTGGTGAGGTCTTGGTTTCGGTCTCTGTAGCCAGTCACTAACTTGAAAAACGCAGAAAAAAATTAAAAATTATCGCGTATATCCATCCAAAATGAATACTACGATTTCTGAGTACGAATAAAGTCAAGCCAATTTAATTGGTGATAGCCTTTGATTCCTCATATACAGAGCACGTGGCAAGGTCCCAATTTCTAATCCCGGCTTTGGCTAGGAATCTGAAAATCACAAAATCTTCGAAATTCCCTCGGATAATTGGCAAAAACAATATAATATATCCAAATACGACGATTAGAACGACGTTAGGTAATATACAAATCAGGATGGCTACAGATTCTGAAGATACAATCCAAGTAAAGAATAAACGAATTGTATGTATGCTTCGTGATGAACTGACACGGATGTAGTGGTTTATATATATCTTGTACTGAAAATGACGGTTCAAAGTTATCGAAAACTTGAACAAATTAGAAATACTTTTTGGGGGAACATCATTTTGTCTACATTCTTTTTGTTTTATGCGCAGTTCCACTTATACAGGGTGTAAAGAAAAGATAGTTACAAACTTTGGGAGATGAATCTTGACATCGAAACAAGGAAAATAAAAAGTCATATAAACATGGGTCGAATTCTGCCTCGTTTTCGAGATAGAGGGTTTGCAACTTGGAGCCCATAAAATGTAGTTTTCGAAGGTGATTTGTATCAGTTATCTTGGATATTAGAAGTTAAGAAGCGGCGCCATCAGGTGGTCAATGTTGCCAACCTGATATATCGTTTAGTTTTTTAAATGGCACTACATTGGATATGTAGCATCCTCCAGTAATGGTAAACATCATTTACGAAGTACAGAACGCATTGTTGCAACTGTGAAATTTGCCCCCTCTTTTGAAGAAGCGTTGCAATTTTTTACGCTTAACCTGGTATAATAGTCATAGTTTGCAACACTACATTATGATGTTGATATTAGGCTCTGTGTTTCAATATCAGGATACACCTCCAAAGTTTGTAACCATCTTTTCTTTACACCCTGTATTACAGTTGAATATCGCCGCCTTAATTGTAAAACCACGTAACTCCAAAAATATCGATTTTGAGATTATTGCACTAAAATATTGGTGACATAAGCTACACCTCCCTCTGAAATTTGAAGGTCCGCAAAGGCTTATTTAACACAAGAATCACCCATTTCTAAGCGAAACTTCCATATAAGCACCGGAAAACTGATGTTGATTTTTAGCTCTCTTGTAAAATGGCTAAAACGGACTTAGCGGTTTTACAGTTAAGCCAACGATATGCTTATAACTTTATCATAGGTAGCAACAAAAGTGTGTTTAAGTGTACCAATAAGTGAAAATAAACTTAGTTGGACTTATTTTTGGACAAAATGAACATAATATTATTATTTATTTTTTTAATTTAGGATAGGCTAAAGGAGTACTTTACGCTGAAACATCAGTATCTGTCGAAGTTTGGAGCCGATATTTTGAAAGTGCTTGAAGAAGACATGTACGAGAAAGGAGCGATGTTTAGTGTAAAACAGTGAGTGTTGTGTTCATCTTCTGTTCGAGTAATAAATACTATTGGAGTAGGAAATAGTTGAATGCAAATGTGATAGGTTTTTCATCAGGACGAGGTTCATTCGTTTTCCTATCGTTTACCATAATAATATAGACTTACACCGCGTACCTGTTTTCATCTGCGCTAAAATTAATATGTTTTTGCTTAAGAGTACGTGATTTTGAACCCTGCCGTTAGGTGGTTACTAATGGAAATAACCAGCGACTGATAGTAGTCACCAGAGCCAGGGCAGGGTTCAAAATCACGTGCTCCTTAGCGCAGACAAAAATAGGTAGGCGGTATTATCTTATTATTTAGTATATGGTTTTACAATAGACAGATTTTCACTGTTATGCATGGATAAACTTATTTTTTAGATCACTCCATGTACTTTGGAATATGTTCAGGTAGACAAGTTCAACTACTTTCGACAATCATAAGCAAGAGTGTTTTATTGAAAGTTTCCCTATATCAGTTGTTTGCCGTATGTATAGAGTGCGACGTAGGGCGATCAGGTACTAAAAAGGAAGTAAGTTGTCTGAAGAAAACTGATATATATATATACGCTTTGGGACGAAGAAAGAACGAAACATTACAAAAACAAATGTTTGTTATTCTTTCGTTGTAAATTATTTCTGTAGTCTAGTGGTTAACGTCACGGACTTCGAATCGGCACTGGGGAGGCTAGTAGGTTCGAGTCCCGCTGCCGCCCACAATCCCTTAGGCATGCGGCAGGCTTAGGTCCTAGCTGCCTGTTGAGCCAAGAAATTAAATTTAAATATACCAGTGCGTTTAGCTATTCAGAACTCCCCCTAAGTTGAGGAAAACTCGAATAAAAAAAAAAAAAGTGAAATCGTAGTGTTATGACGAATATTCATATCAGTGGATAAAGAAAGAAAAGAGAACATTTCTACTGTTAAATTAGATTCAGATCTTTTCCCCTGCAGAAATGAAACCCATAAGCGAATATCATTGCTTTTTTTTTTCTTCAACTCACTACAATTTAGTACACTAAAAACCTCGTTTATTCCGAACTCCAGTTCATTCGGAAAGATTTTCGAAAAAAAAAAATGTAATTTTTTGTCACTTTCAACATTCTCCGCAGTGAAAATGTGCAATGTTGTACTGTATTTGCCTTCAATTTATTAAAATAATTTTTGTCTTTTGTAAAATAAACCATTTTGTTACTGTATTTGCAGGCGCTTCTAATCAGAGCTGAAACCGGGTCATTTCGTGTGACCTGGCCTGAAACTTGACTGTGCGACCTGATGATCGAATCATGTCCCAATTGACCCGGTCTTGTTCCTGTGGTTTGAAGCAATTAGTATCAATGTCAGATTCTTTCAGAAGTGAGCTTATTTACGCGAACTTCATTTATGAGAGTTTTAAAAGATTTTAATGTTTTCATTCTATTTAATACTACTTCAAACACAAAATTCTTTCAGAATAGCCTTTCCAAGGGGAATGTTATTTGGACACCACCGGTGGTGTTTTTGTTCTTTCCGAGGATATTTTGAATTTTATTATGACCTTTAGGCATCTCAATGCTTAGGTCGGTATAAGAGAGGGGAAAGGATTCGGGAAGGCGTCGATCAGGGCCTATATTGAAGGTGCCATCCCGGCATTGGCCTGGTATGACAGGAAGTACCTTGGAAAAACCTCTGTCAGGATGGTCGACTGCTGAGATTAAACCCACGACCTTCCGAATGCTACACCAACGCTCTACCACTGAAATACGACGGCTCGGTTTTCCAAGGATATGAAACGATTTCCATATGTTATTACTATTGTTAGGAAGTTTTCCGCGTCGTGCTCTGAGGGGTAACACTTCCGGTTCCTGTCACCCCTGAAAGAAACACGGTTGAAACTGCATAGTGTATCTTAAGGAAAGAATTAAATCTCTGCTTTGCTTTCCGGGTCGAAATTGTGTCACCTACTTAGGCCGAGTCCCGGTGGCCTATTTCAGCTCTGCTTATAACATGAAAAATCGTAAATCTGGCTTATCCGTAACGAATCCGATCTCTTGAAGCCCGGATAAACGACGTTTTAGTGTATAGGGCAAATATATCCCTGCACACCATTGATTATACCTGGTATCACCCTACAAAAGAACACTCCTTAAACTTATCATTGTGCCACAAGACATGGAAGCCAAGAAAATTTATGTTTAGACTTGTGTACAACTCCCAATATATACACGGTTTTATAGTTTAATGGAGAAGGTCACTGATTTCAGAACAACACTGGGGAGGTCCTTCTGAGTGAGGCCTTTTTATGTGGATGCAGAGGCGCGATCTAAAATGGAAGTCCTGGCAGCTACATTTCCTGTCGTTTTCATTAGAAGACATTCTCGTCGAGGGACGTCATCCCTAAGACTTGTTCATTCAGATCATGTGGTTGTACAGAGCATTAGTAGATTGAATTAAGTAAACTGCTGATGCATTTTCATAGGTTCTTGAAATATATCTGGATAGTGTTTTCTTTAGAGTGACGTCAAGGAATTGTTAATACGTATACTTACTATTAAATTTCGCAATACATTGTTTTGTAATTCTTTTAGTTTTTATCGTGTATATATTAGACTAAGCTGAAACTAACTTTATAATTTAAAATTATTATTATAGCTTTCACTTCCATTTAAATAAGAATTTGCGAAAACGGACTCACGTCTATGCAACCATCTGTTACACAAATTAGGTGTTTAAGATCATATTATCTAATATAAGACAAAGTACTCACTGTATTTTAATCGTGTATTGTAAATTTCTTACATGTTTCACTGGTCTATTTTACTTTTCCATAAATACTCTGTAGTTTTAGTTTACTTATTTTCATTACTATAATATAATCGCTTTTAAGGCCAAAAGCCGTAATCCACATTTTATTTTTATTTTTTTAAATATAAAGTATTTTATTCACAGTTAGTTATTGGTAATCTCTACCTGCTGACAATCTTTTACAGCTGTGTGTTGAAGGATTTGTATTTTGGGTTGTAATTTCCGTGAACGTAACTGAAGTAATTTTTACGTTTCAAAAAATGGAATAAATCCAACGTGGACACGTAGTTAAAACTAAACTGGACAGTATTTCGAATGATTCAGTGGACTTCTTCAGGTGCGCGCAGGTCCCAGTGGGAAAAGCTTAAAACTCCTTTAAAAAATTTTAAGAGCGAGAGGAAATTAAGAACCGAGCACGTGGCAGGAATTTAGATAGACCGTTAAGTATGACGTTATGACATTATCATATGGCAGGCTTTGTATTTGTGTGTAAACGAAAATAGCGGCAAACTGCATCGTTTTCTATTATTGTTTTATATATATATTATACAGAAATTGTCAAGAAAAATCCATGGTGATTTAATGGATGTTCTGGTTTCAATATCGCATATTATTCTGATGTTTCATGCAGCTGAATCGGCATTTTTAATAATCTGAGAAGATTTTACCTTATTGTTGGGTTCAACATTAGCATCGGGGGAGAGTAACTAAACTCTGTCGTACTTAATCATAATGTTACCATTTTGTCTAGCTAACACAATTACATCACAATATTTCCAAGAATTAATACTTATTTATACGTTTTAGCTAGCTCAACACTGATGTTCAAATATACTAGGAAATCCGGCATTTGCAATTAATTCACACCTTATTTTACTTCTGTTTATATCAGAAAATATTTCACAGGATTTCGTAACATTATTCTCAAACTTTCTCATAGTATAAAATCACCATGTACTCTACATGTATGTTTCCTCAGCTTTTATTTAAAATAAAATTTAACTTAACTTTCATAATTCAACCTTATGTAGTGGGAACATAAATAATGATTTATCCTTTTCATGGTTACGAGCATTGCCCGTAGTTTCTTAAATCTCCTAAACTAATTGTTAATCTTTTTAGTTCATTTTCTAACTCGTGACACTTACGACTACTTCTCAATATATGTTTAATCAATCCTGTACTCTCTGCTTGTTCTTTCGTATAGTCAGGTATGCTCGTTTGTGAATATTTATCTTGGCTTGTCCGATCTATTTCTTCCACATGTACAAGTAGCTCTAGATGTGTCTGAATTCTCCAATGTATCTTCCCTCTCAGTCCTGCTTACGGTAGATTTAACGGAGAGTAAGTTTTACTCATTGGGACTTTGCACACCTGAAGAAGCTCGGTTGGATTGTTCGAAATATTGTGCAGCTTTTATCTTTTAAAACTAGGTAATGGTGATACCTAGTGTTTCCACAATGTAACCGTTTATATTTATTTTATAAGGACGTAAGTCCTTTTCTCTGTAACGTCGGACTAGCGTTTTCAAGGCTCTGGGTTCGAATCCCGGCTGGGGCATAGATGTTTGTGTATTCTAGGAACTTAACAGCTAATGGAATCGAGATGGACTGATCAGTTACTAAAATGGCCCAAAATACAAAGTTTGTACCTTCCTCTGTAAAAATTTTAAAAAAATGTGGATTACGTCCTTTGGCCTTGGAACCAACGATATGACAAGGATTTATTGGCAGGATAGTCATTGTGGCCAAAACATTGCTGTTTAATCAAGCCTTTTCTATTGAACTACTACTCCTGCCTAGAAAAGAAAAGGTGGTGTATTGGTTCAACTTCTTTGACAAGTGAAAGATTCAGCTCGAATGGTGTCTTACTTGAAGACAATCGTGATTATATTTTTGGAACGACTGGAAGTAACGACAAACTGGCATCTGTCTCGGATGTCTGATAAAGTTAATTATGGTATATAATGTCCATCAGCGAGAAGGGTCTAGAAATGTTTAGGTCCTAGAAACGGAAAAATTCAAGGAAGAACACAGTTTATATATATTATGTTGGCTTTCCCTCTTGACTTAAATTGTGTTTACTCTCTTTGAAAAAATAAAAATAGTTCGATCGCTTGTGTCAGAGGACTTAAATTTCAGATCATATGAAGTCGAGATTGTGGAGAGTTCAAAAGAGCGAAGTATGTTTTTAAATCTAGAAGTTCTGAACTTCAAAAACCGATGTATTGTTATGTTTTATTCTTGTTATTGGAAAAAAAGCTTGTTGATTGTAATTGGAACTGTGAACTTCACCATAGAAGTATTCTCTTACAGTAATGAAGTTGTTGAACAGTACCGGCGAGATATAGAGAAAGAAATGGAATTGGCAGAAAGTCAGCTACGCAAATCTGAAGAGATGGAAAATCGCTTGAAAAAGTGCCTGAAATATCTCCAAAATATACACGAGTCAGCGAGTGAAAGCAACAAAATTCAGGCAGAGAGGTAATCCTAAAATTTTTGTATGAATTAAAATGAGTGAATGCATGGCTAAGGCATAACGTGCATTATCATGATAAAAAGCTTACATTCGTCAGCCAATTGCTTGAAATAGTGCAGAAAAAACTACATTACCACTGGTTCTATGTTTAGCTTTAGATTTGTGTCATTTGATGAGTTGTTCAAAAGATTGATTTATTTTATTTTAGCCCTCTGAAGAAGCTTAGACTGCCAGTAATGGGTTTTCATGTCCATGTGTTCCGCTTGTTATAGTATATTAATATTTATTTTGATTTCTGGGAAAATAAAAAAGAAAGGAATTCCAACTCAACACCGCCTTATGTTGAATTATAACACACACAAGTGGTAGTCAGATCTGGAGCACTTTACTGTTATTTTGTGTACTGAGTTCTTTTTAATCGTACATATTAAATCTGTCAAATGCTTTTTTGCGCCAACTTTCAATTGTAGATTTCGGGTACCCACTAAGAAATCGTATTTCAAAAACTTATAATTTTTTCCTTCTTAAAATCCTTTTCTGCTGCAGATGTTGTAAGTCCTAATGAAAAAGTTGTATCAAAAATTATATGTACTGATTAGCGTGTATATGTGACCGAGGTTAAAATCCAGTTTTTGAGAAAACTTCGTTGGTAACATCGTAGGCCGGTGTGAGACACCCCTGGTGGCCGGAAGCTGCTCAAAAGCGTCTGAAACGTTCAAATAGATGTTTTATAGTGTACGTCGATGTCTTATTTCGATAGCGAATTGGTATCCAAATTATAGATTCTACAAATCGATTAATTATATCTAGGAACAGTCTTTTTCTTTCATCGCTTATATTTCTGTTATTTTACAAGATAAACATTCGCGGTGAATTGCATTTCAAAGATGTGGTTCTATATATTTACAAACCAAAACCGGTTTTTGTAGCCCTAAGGTCCCTTCTTCAGGCACGGTCTCATATACAGGTTTTCTGAATCTCCTCAGCTATGTCTTCTGTACACAGTTGTGTTGTGCTGGCGATAGATGGTTAGGTCAAGGA
>JAGDQP010001323.1:22551-39154 GCA_022664845.1 Lepisma saccharinum | reverse complement strand
AAAACCGGTCTTTCCAGTTAAAATATACGTTTAAAAAATCAATCATCAATAGCTCTCACTTATTTCAGTCTCTGGGATACCTCTGGACTTGAACAGCTTTTTAGTACAAGTTGTTGCTAGTTGAGGGAAAACATTTCCGTCTCGTAAGTGGATGCAAAGTTCTGTTTTATTTATGTTCACATGGCAGCATACATAATCCTTAAATTGCATGCAATTACTAAAGGTATATTTAAATTGATTTCGGCATGTATTTAGTTGTTTGGTTAACTACTTTGCTGAAAGAAATGAAGAATATTGATTAACCCTTCGACGGCCAAGTGGGGTCACTAAGCTTAGGGCTTTCATTTGTTTAATGATTTCTTTGTATATGTCACTTGCAATGATTTGTCTTAGGCTGTGTTAATAAATAATCATTTTGTATTTAACCTGTAAATTATTTTGTAATTATACTCTACGTATACGAGTTAACAGGCCCTGTGGACCTAAGGTTCCCCACTTTGTGTGCTCAAGGCATCTGAAATTTTGACATTCTTTTTGAACAAAGCGTGGGACCTGAAGTTCCCAACTATAGTTTTCGAGAAACTTTTAAGACCTGTTAAGTCGTCGTAAGAATAATGTTTAGTAATTTTGTTTTCTTCATAATAAACCCAATGAATACAACCTTATTCACAAAGTGTAAGACGATTCAGTAGATATAATTCATAACAAATATTCTTTCCAAAATCTTCTGTCTGTTGGGAGTCACTTTAGAATAACATGGCAGCCTTAATCCCATTTAAACAATTCGATAATTATGTACAGGAAATGAATGTGATGGTTTTGTGCAAGAAAAGTTACAAAAGCGCTTGAAATAAAATATATTCGTTGGAGGGAGGGGGGAGGTTCATTTAGATCCCCCACTTGAACGTTTTACGTAAGAATTTGGGCTTGGTCGTCGGACGGTTAACCTTTTTGTGACTGCTACCAATGGCAATTTTAATATAGGTCCTTTCACCTCACTTGACCTTCCAGTAATATTCTTGTTTGCAAATGATCTTTAGAAAAGTAACTACCGTTAAGGATGTCTTTATATCTCTGAAGCAGAAGACGCTCTTAAATCCTTAAAAGTCCTCCACTTTTAGAAGTTCGTTGGAAAAGAACAAAACTTGCTCAATTTACTTTACTGACAAGACTTCCAAGCTAATAAGTTCTGAAAAAAAGACCCCTTCCAGACATTGTATACTCTGTTGAAAGAGGAATTAACCACATAAAGACAACGAACACAAAGTTGAGTTTACAAAAGTCCACATCATAACAAACATTCAATGGAGGACATGATCAAAGTATTCCCGAAATGATCGGACAAAAATATATTATGACACTAACTCAGATAAGGGAAATAAATATGTCCTTATATCCCGGTTGCGCTACACCCCAGGTATATTGAAAGAAATTACAGGTGACACAAACTGTATAGTGAATTTGATTATCAATTTTATGGTCTTCCCAGAGTTACATAAAAAAAAAAACACTTAAGTTTTTTTAATCGTTTTGTGACTTCTGGCGATGGTAGTTTTAATCACTTCCTACTGCTTTCTATATATTTACTTTTTACCTTTCTCTTTCAACCAATACAATAAAGTTTGATAGATCAAACGAAATATCGTGACCATTTTTATCAACATGTGCAGCAGGTAAATATTTTACAGTGTGTATCTGAAATCAAAGTTCGGGAGGTGATTATTTTCACCAAAACAGGAAGCAAGTTCCTTTTAAAGACATTTCGAAACATCCGTAGTTTCGGAGCTACTGAAACTCAAAATTAAGACGACATCGTCACAGGTGACGTCATATCTGGACAAATAATGATGTAAGCGGTGTCGGCTTACCAAATTATAATTGAATTAGTACTATTTAATCTATATTTATGATTGGCGATTGGAGCTTAGAGGGAATTTCAATGCTTGCCCAGTTGACGGCATTTGTGACGATTCTGCCGTAACTTCGAGCTCCTCCTGTAGATCCGAAACTACGCAAGTTTCGCAGTTTCTTTAAAGATTTTTTATTTTTCTTGATTTGATGAAAGTAATCACCTGTCGAAGTTTGCGCCGTCACTCCAGGAACTCCCTGTATATTTAGAAATGTCTGACATTGTGTTACGTCGTGGTTAAATTACAATATCTACTGTAATCGATTGCTACATTAATTTATACTGATTAGTTGTTTGTTCTTCTTTACAGCATTTCTCGAATTAAGAGCATTAATACGAATTTTACGGAGAATCTGACTTCAGTACAATCGGAACAAGAAGCCGTCATTAATGCTCATGAGCAACTGAAGCTACAGTTAAAAGAGCTGAGGAGAAAGCATTTACTGGAGCAGCAGAAGATGCAGTTACAGAAATTCAAAGATGTTTTTTGTTCTTATTATATGTGATTTTACATAGTACAATGTATTAAACTTAACTTTTTTTGTTTTCATGTGTAAATATGTAGTAAATATATTTGACAGAACATTTAACACAGTCTGACTGTTGTTAAGTTATGACCTGTGATTGAGATAAAAGCAAAGTGTTTAATAAGAAAGAAAAAAAGACTTTAGTTTCTATAGAAGTTACATCTAAGAGATATATTTTTGTAACTCAAATGTTGAATAATTTTATTATATTTAGTGTTTCATTAAGTAAGTAAAAAAAAAAAAGAATACGCACTGAAGACGTATAAGTTATACCAAATCCATTTCCCCACCGAAATGTAAAGTCGAGTGTTAACTATTAGTAAACCGATACCTCTCACTGCAGTTGGAACGAAAGCTACAACTTGAAATTTTTTCGTAAAACAGCCTACGTTACAGTCCCTGGATGAAACTGTAATACCTGTAGCCAATCTTAAAAGTATGTGTCCTGACAATAAGGTTTCTGATGAAATTCATGATATATATGTCTGAAACTGATTTTGACGGTCTACTTGTAAATCTTTATATTTATTTGGACCATTTGTTGTGCGTAATCATAAATTCTTAATATTAATTCCTAGCTACATTATTGGTGGTGTTCCGCCCCTTCCCTCGAGTTAAGAAATACTAGTTCTGTTGTTTTCTAATAACTTCTGTTAATTTATGCATAAAATCATGCTGTTTATTTATTTATGACTGTAAAATACATTGTTGTGTTTATTGCAAATACTAAATAAGCAAGGTTTGTTTCAGCAGTTGAAAAAGTATAATTTATTTTGTTTCCCGGATAAAAGAATAAAATACATATAGAACTATTGTATATAAATTTCGTGTTTTTTTCTTTAAGATTAAAACGACGCATTCATAAAGTTGGCACTGATTTGTTTACCAGATGGGACATTCTGGACAAAAGTTTTGACGCATGTTCAATTTGAATTTTATTTATGGCCTTCAGGCATTTAAGGCTCAGGCCAGGAAAGGATGTGGGAAGTTGTCGGCCAGGGCCGAAGTTTCTGAGGAAAACCCTGGAAAAATCTCAGTCAGGACGGTCGACCGCTGGGATTGAACCCACTACCTTCCGAATGCTAAGCCAACGAACGCTCTCCCACCACCGCACGGATATCACAGTTAGTATAAATATATTCAAAATCGTATATATTTGTTGATTTACAGAGATATGCACATTAACGTGACGTGCTTTCGTGAAAAATGTTGTCAGCTAGAGAACGGTGATATTTGAAAAAATATAACTTTTCGTTGGCAAAATATTCTGACTCCAAAAATCTCACCAAATTGTATAGTTGCCTCGTTTTCTCTCGGAGAGGGATGTTTTTGTAACTCGATGGGAATTATTAATCCTAATTTTGAGTTTCTTTCATAGATGTTACACTCAAGAGGGACATCTCTGTAAATTTTGGAAATACTGTATTCTCTAAAGACATGCGTCAAAATATCCACAGTTGTACAGGATATATTCGTAATTTAAGGTTCCTACTATCATACAAACAATTCTTCGTATTTCAGAGATATTAGATATACTACTAATTGCAGGTAAGTTGGGTATATTTCATATAAGCATTTTAATTGGTGATTGATTACATTATTATAAAATAAAAACTTATAAAGGATCCACAAGCCGCGCACTATAGACGATTAAGTTTTTTTTTTTTTTATTATTATTATTATTATTATTATCGACTAAGGAACCGCGGGCTCAATGGTAGAGCGCTCAGCTCTGGTTCTTGGGGTCATCGATCGATCCCTACTCACGCCATGTGGGCTTTATGGGGAACAAACACCGTGCGCACGCTCGGGGTTCTCCAGTTTCGTGCCAATTTTATTTCACTCATCCTCCATCCGGCCTTAAATTCAAATTGACTGTTGTCAGCTTGAATGCAGAATTGAATTCTAGATCGGTAGGTTTCATTGGCAAATACCTTTTTAAGGAGTGGAATATGAGAATTCGAAATTTTGCATGCGTGTTCCTTAGGACAACAATTAATGACGATGTTACAAATCCCCCCCCCACTAGTTTTTAATTTATTCACCCATCAGCAACGGGCGGGCAAATCAGCTAGTGTGTATGTATGACTCTTTTTAAATAGCTAAACTACGAGTAAAGACATTATGAGACACAGGAAAGTCCAAGCACAACTGGGAGTTGTGGTACTAGCCAGGTGGTTTCGAGAGAGAACATCGATATCAAGAGTGGAAGGTGTGTGATTGGGAAGCGGATCGACTGGGTGGCGCAGTGGTTAACGCATTGGGACGGTTACCCAAAGGTCCCGGGTTCGATCCCCGGTCGAGTCCTACTTTTCACTCTTTAACATTTATGAGTAAAGAGTTTAATTGTTGCACCTAAATTGTGCTACTCCCCATTTCTCGCGTTTTTTAAGTAGAATTTTAATAAGTCTTTTATGGCCATTCCATGACCATGGGTGGGATGTTTTTTACGCTTGAAGATTAAATCTCTCTCTCAATACAAAATCGGTTCTCCTAATCTGATAGATTTAAAAGTGTAATGTTAGTACTGTCAGTAGCCAATAATTTATTATTTATTTTGGTTTAGTATCAAAAAGTATTAATCACTAGATTTTAATCACGGGTAGGACGTAAAAAAAAAAAAAAAAAAAAAATTCATGGAATGGCACTTTAGGAATGCAATTATGGCGCTCAAGCAGAACTTCCTGTATAGATAGAATATGCGATAATTGAGTATAGTTATAGATAAAGGAAATAACCAATAAAACTGCTAGGGATGTACCGATATATCGGTATCGGTGATATCGGCCACTTTTTGGAGTATCGGTATCGGCAAATGGACACCGATACATTTTTCAAATTATTTTTAATTTGTTTAATATTAATAACAGTGACACTCATCTTTCATGGGTCTCTAGACTTAAAATTCGTCTAAATGATTATCGATTTCTTTATGCATGTGTACGCCTTTGATTTGCACTACTCTTATGATATTTTTAGTCCGTCCATGCCAACCGGTACATGAACTGATTCAGGACGTTTCCAGTCGGTGGAATTCGACACTATATGTTGGAGAGAATAATAGAAGAAAAGCGAGCACTTGGGATGTATTGCGCGGACAATAATGTTTCGTGTTCACTTACTCCAAATCAATAGACACTCGCCGAAAAACTGGTGGATCTACTTCGACCTTTGGAGCAAATAACGAGGGAAATGAGTACCAAAAATGCGTGCATTTCGCAAGCTTTCGCATCGATTTTCGTGTTAGAAAAGTATTTACCACAGGAAGAACGTCATTCTGGGATTAAAACTACTAGTGCGGAATTATTGAGTTTAATACAAAGTAGGCTAGTTTAATATAAGTGCAACAAGAGTATTCTCATAGCTATGGTTCTCGATCCACGTTAGAAGTATATGTATTTGTCAAGTCAAATTCAAAAAGACGAAATCAAGTTGTGGATTTGTAATGAAATGGAAGCGTTGGAGACACAGTGGTACACAATGAACCAATCCTAACTTCTCAGGAACCTTCTGTTTCAGATCCGGATGATCCCCCTCCCGCTAAAAAGACACATATTGATATTTGGATGAAGTTTTAGAAGATACTCAAGTTAAAGAATGCTCCAAAAATTTCATAATGGAACTTCACACTTATCTTGCAGTGCAGTGTATTTCAGGAAATGATGACCCTCTATCGTGGTGGAAACAACATGCAAATAGTTTTCCTATACTTTTCAAAACTTGTGAAGAAATATTTCAGTGCCCCTCCATCATCTGTTGAAAGTGAACGTCTCTTTAGTATTGGTGGACGATAATTTAAGAAGTAGAAGGAAACCTGAAACAGCTGAAGCACTTATGGTTCTTCATTGTAATTTACGACTACTGAATTTCAACTATTATAAAATAGGGTTAATACAGCAACAAGACCCTCTTGTGATGGAAAATTACTAAATTAGGTTCAAATATTTCGAAACCACTACAAATAAATGAAACTTTTGAATTAGACTTTAGACTTTTTAGCTTGTATTTTTACCAACTTTTTACGAAGTTTGAATAGAATATAGAATTTACTTCTCGGTAATATTTTTTTCTGATGTTACTTCTTCGAAGTCATTAGAATTATAATCAAGTGACTAGTAACTCCTTCCATTTACAAAGAATATAATTATTAACAATAACATTAACTTCAGAATTAGAAGAAAGTTTTCATCAAGCTTTTCGTATGTCATTTCATTTTAATTTTTTTTTAAATGATCACCGTTTTTTTATCTAAGACGGAAGTGTTCCACATTTCCTAGGGTGCGATGAAGAATCCGTTTCTACAAAATATGAATTCCGAAAGGCGAACTGAAATTGAAGAATTAGTCCATTTATATAAAAACGAACGTTTAAAAAATGACATGAATTCTCGAGTTGCATTATAGTTTACTGATACAGTACGTATAACTAGTTAAAAATTGTTTGGAAGAAACTGACATTGGTTAAAAACAATTCTAGAGTTGATGAATAATTTTAACGTTTTTAACTTCGCTTAAATAACCCTTTTATTTTTATTGTGATGTACACATTAGCCTGTAGTTCAGCACCAATTATTTTATGAACAATAAACATTTGTAACGATAGCACCCTTTGCATTATATGTATGTAATAGTGACTCGTAAATACAATGTAAGTAACCATCAAAATACATTATCACTCTAAAAGGACTGAGAAAACATGGCGGACGAGCGGAGTAGTTTCGGAGGAGCTTCATAACCTTTCAATACTGGCATTAAGTGCTTAATAAACTGGAACATATTCACATCTTTATTTTCGCCAGAAATGCTATATTAACGTGTTCGGTTCGAAAATCAGCAAAAATATATACAAGATCACGTATTTAACAATATCAGTGCTTCTCCTCGCGTCCTTTAGTGTTATACGCAGTGTTTACAACTAACAAGGGCAAAAATGACAAGCATGAAAAACAAGGACTTAAACAAGCGATGTGAAAGCTTGGAATCTACTGTCAACGTTCTTCAAGATAAACTCACTGAGGCTCTTGCATCGCTCGATAAAAGTTCCTCAGTAAGCAAAAAGGTGGATGAAACAGCAGCAGCAACCTTAAGCGGCATATCAGAAGAACCTACAGTTATTAAGAAGGAACTGTCTCAATTAAAGGACGATTTAGCGACTGTCACCCTCAGCCTGCAGAAACAAGAGGAGTCCCTGGACGAACTCGAACAATATAGTAAGCGCAACTGCCTCATTCTACATGGAGTGAAAGAAGTTCCAAGAGAAGATCTGATGAAGACTGTGCTAGGAGTGTTTCGTGACAAACTGGGTCTCCTTCCTTCCAGACAAGATTGATCGTGTTCATCGCCTCGGTGTTCGGGAAAGAAACATGACAGCAGCTCAGATGGTACAACAAGATATGCGGGCTATCATCATTCGCTTTGTTGCCTACCGTGATAGGGATGTAATATGGCGAGCGAAGAGAAAACTGAAAAACACAGGTATTCTATTAACCGAATCCCTGACAGCAAAACGGCTGAAACTACTTCAGCAAGTGAAAGAACGCTATGGACAAAGGAATTCGTGGTTTCTGGACGGACGTATTTTTGTTTTACGTGTTATAGCAAATGAACGTGAACTGCAAGATATCATACAGGAAAGGAAGTGAAGCCATGAAATACTGTGAAGAAAACCAAGAAGCATCTTCTATTTACTCTGCTAGGAATGACTTCAAAACAGTGTGACATCACTATGTGTGTATTTGTGTTGGTGTGTGTGTGAGTTATTATATATGTCTTATAGCGTGTGCCAGTTATCATTTATTACGAGGGCTGTATGTACAAAAATATCAATCCCTCTCGGGTATGTGTTACATGTCATACTCTTCCAAGATAGTAAAAAACTGTATTCCACGATAGTGTGTTACATCAATAACCTTGTATCCAGTAAATACATTTCATCGTCGAGTGATGGTAAGTTTGTATATAACTCAAAATTCACTTTCTTTCTCTCTCTCTATTATTTTATTGTTATGTAGTATATGAATAATACGGATATAGAAACAGAGGTTGCAACACCGACTCGAGAAGCCTTCCAAGCACTCCCACAAATTTCAGTTTCACCATGCGGAGGCAGTGACCTTTTTTTTTGCCTTCTTCCACCCCGGCAACTTTTTCAACCACCGCGCTATTGTTAAAAACCGAACTCGAGAGAGTTCCTCAGGGCCATTTATTGAATGTCATTCACTTAAACACAGTCTCTCCTGAGTACATTTCACGAGTTTCAAGAATTAATCCTCCCCCAAAGTAACCTACATTTCATTCTCGTTAGCGAAACTTGGGCCAAGCCAACTTTAAGTGACGATCTTTATCATATACCCGGGTTTAATTTAATTAGAAATGATAGGATTCTGAAAGGAGCAGGCGCAGTTGCGATATACATCAATGAACAAATCGAAGCAAAAATTCTCGCTATGTCGCCGCCTGAATCCGCAACCAACCTGTTCTAATCAGCGTAATCTACAGACCCCCTCGGGCTAACTTCCAAAATTTTGAAGATGAAATCTCTCAGTTTTTGCCATTTTATGAACACGCCCTGATCCTTGGTGATATGAATGTCGATATGACATCTTTGAAAAAACAATGCGAAAATTTTCGTGATCTGGGATTTTCGAGATCATATCCTCTATGGGTCTCTCTATGTGTCCCTTAAACCCCACGTTTCACACAAATACTTCTACGACCCTCTTAGACTTGATTTTGACTAATAACATTCAGAAAATTCGCCATCACGGGCAACTTTCTATTCCGGGAATATCACGCCATGATATGATATTCGCTTGCTACTCTCTAAGATTCGAAAGTAAACGCATGTCAAAATTAATAACCTATAGAGACTTCTCTAAAATTAATGACGCTGCTTTACGTGCTGACGTATCAAATGCCCCCTGGAATATAATGTATAATAGTCCCTCAATAGAGTACCAGTTACAATTTCTAAACGACTCATTAAAGAAAATACTAAACAAACACGCCTCTCTCCTTACTAGACGCGTCTCCCATCCCCCCATGTCCTTGGATAACCAAACAGATCCGTAATCTTATGTCTGCACGGGATGCTACCTACAGAAGGTACATAAGAGCCCGAAAAAGAAACAATGAAAATATGCAGAACCACTTCCAAACATTTCGGATCTTACGAAACAAATGCACTCAGTTAGTTAGAAAATAGAAACAAAACTTTGCGATTCAAATAATAGAGAATACGACTAACCAAAGGGAAATGTGGCACAAGCTAAATTTATTGGGTATTAAAGGAAAGAGAATAAAGCAACAAATTTGTAATAAATTCACGCCTGATGAGCTCAACAATCATTTCGCTAATATAAAACTTACAAATTCAGTCAAATTCAACTTATCTGATACAAATAACGCAAATCATCCAAATACTCTAAATGCATTTTCCTTTGAATGTATTGGCCCTGAAACAGTTAAAAAAGCTATGTACAGGATAAAATCATCTGCAGTAGGCAACGATCAAATTTCTATTCTTTTTATAAAAAGGATCCTACCATATATTATAAATCCAATAACCAATATGTTCGATCTCAGCCTCATGTGATTGGATCTTTCCCATCTGATTGGAAAATAGCACAAGTATTAGCATTCCCCATAACACAAAACGTATTAAATGTGGACGATTTTCGCCCGATCAGCATCCTTCCCGCCCTCTCAAAGGCGCTTGAATACATTGTTAGCGACCAAATTCGGACACACCTAACAGAATACAATTTAATGGATCCACTTCAATCGGGATTCCGCAAATATCACAGTACGGCTACTGTTCTAGCATGCATCACGGATGATATAAGGCTGGCACTAGATAAAAGAGAGACCACTTACCTTACGCTTCTAGATTTTTCTAAGGCATTTCAGTCAATTGGCCACAAAATCTTACTGCGGAAATTATCTCATTTTTTAAATTTTTCCCAGGGACCTGTTAGATGAGTGAAAAACTATTTGTGCGATAGGAAACCATTCGTAAGTATAGCTGGTAAAAATTCCTCACTGCGCTACCTAACTCATGGAGTACCCCAAGGATGTGTCCTGAGACCACTTTTATTTTGTATGTATGTAATTGACCTCCCATCCGTCCTCTCACACTGTAAATATCATTTGTACGCTGACGATTTCCAAATATACATTTCATGTCGCCCACAAAACCTAGAAACCACTATTTCCAAATTAAATGAGTATCTTCAAAAAATCAGCGAGTGGTCATCTAAGAACAGGTTAGTAATTAACCCAGTAAAATCTAAATGTATACGTATATCGTCCAACTAGCTCAGTACATGCAAAAGGATAATCTTCCAGCAGTATGTCTAAACCAGACTGTTTTGCCCTATTCTACGACAGTCAAAAGCCTCGGTGTAATCCTAGACGAGCGACTAGAATGGAAACCACACATCAATGCAATGTGCAAGAAAGCATTCTCGTCCCTACACTCACTCACTAGACTTAAACATTTTTTGCCCACCCACATCAAATCAATTCTAGTTAAGTTACTGGTATTCCCTCATCTGGAATATTGCGATGTGATTCTAACCAATCTCAAGGATGAACTAGCCAGGCGACTACAGCGCGTACAAAATGCCTGTCTTCGATTTATTTTCCTTCTCAAGTACTCAGACCACCTGACTCCCTCCTTTAGACAATTGTCAATGCTAAAACTTAATGAAAGACGCAACGTACATAGACTAACACTTCTCTTCGAAATACGTCGCCATCAACAACCTTCTTACTTGCACGAACGCTTTCAGGCCCTTAGCTCCTACCACGATCGTAACACCAGGTCAAGGGAAAGCCAATTACTCTCGGTCCCTCATCACTCTTCTATTTCCTATTCCAAATCATTCACTGTTTCCACCGTCGAAGCTTGGAATGATCTTCCGCCCGAAACACGACAACTACAGTCCATCTCAACGTTTAGGAAGTCGATTACAGACCTGCTCCAATTAAATTCCTAGTCTTTACGCACTCGACGATGAAATAAAAACAGAAAGAAAGGATAAGAGTGAATGCACAGCTCTTTTTAAATATTCTGATGTTATTTTTGTATATTTTTTAGTTATTGTTATTAGTAGTAGTATCATTATCGATGTATGTCCATATGTATTATCAGCCTTAAATTGTAAACAGGCTTATGTTTTCTATAAAATGTTAACATGTGTGTGCATTGTGTCTGTTTATACGTGTTTCTTTTTCTTTGTGTAGTTATGTATACTAATTTAGTGTTTATTCTTTTTCTTAATTATTATCCAATTATACTAGTATTAATATTGATAGCTTATTTAGATTTTGTATGTACATGGTTGAGTAGAAGAGAAGGCATTTGTGGCCTTAACTCCGCCATGGAAAATAAGTCAATAAACAAATAAATACAAAATATCAACCAGTGACACTTAGAATTAAGATTTCACTATGCAAGGATTTGCATCTTTTTAGTTCACTCTACGTGAGATGAACTAAGTTTAGAGGAAATAATATTTATTATTTTGTCCGAAATATATTTTCTGTCTAACGTAATATAAAATTCTGCTTTATATTTTTGTATGTGAAATTTTGGCCTTATATCTAATATATATTATTACAGTGTTCATTATTTTGAAAAAGTCTTATAATATATAGGAAATGTGTCCAAAAGTACCGGTATCGGCGGAAAAGTGGTATCGGTACATCCCTAAAAACTGCATATTTTGAGAAAAGGACATGGAATTTGAATTTATTTATTTATGGCCTTTAGGCACCTATGACTCAGCCCGGGATAGGATCGAGGGAGCATTTGACCAGAGCCTAAGTTGAAGGTACCATCACGGCATTTGTCAGGTGACAGAAGAAAAGCCTGTCGGGGTGGTCGGCCGGAGGAATTGAACGCGGACTTCCCGAATGCGAACCCAACTATACACCAGCTGGACCACGGCAGCTTGGTATAAGGACATGGATGGATGGAGGAAGGTTCAAAGAGAACAAACCATTGGATGCTGGTGTCGGTAATATCGAAGGGTGAAGCAAACAACGAAAAGAAACAGGGTGAAAACTGTTAATGCGGGGACGGAATCAAACTGTTTCGTTCTATTGTAGTTTGTATTATTACATTTCCCAAGAATATAAAACGTTTGGTGTAAAATATAATGTTTCCGTTTCGAATACTACAAGCCGAGCCGCCGTGGCTCAGTGGTAGAGCGTTGGCTTACCATTCAGGAGGTCAAGAGTTCGATCCTAGCGGCCGACCATCCTGAGTGAGTTTTTTTCCAGGGATTTTCCTGTCACACCAGGCAAATGACGGGATGCACCTTCCCAAATCCTTTCCCCTCCTCTATCGTCTGAGCCTTAGATGCCTAAAGACCATAAGTACAATTCAAATTTAATGCTACAAAATATTAACACACACATTTCCGTTTGAATACTACAAAACGATTACACTTTTTTTTTTTTTAAAGCTTTTCTTTAACTCTCAATGCTTCAATTGGAACCTCAAATTTTGCAACTAATTTCCCGACGTCATACAATGATGAAATTTTGCACAACGAAGTCTGGTGACAGTACAATATTCCATGGTCACTTTCATATATTTCTATATTTTAAAAGTCTAATTATTTTTTTGTGTTATCCTAAATAAATACTAGCCCGCAAAAATGTTACATTTGACTGGTTGCACAACACTTTAGGTTTTGGATGACAAAACATCAGCTTACAATATATGTATAGGGTACGGAAAAAATATCTTAACACTGAAATAACTCGAAAAATGTCATAATTTCATTTAATTCTGACCGAAAAGTAAAAGGTAGGAAATATTTTTTTTAAAAATAAAACAATTCGTACTAAAAAGTGAAAACAAAATTGTTTTTTAAGAAAATTAATTTTAAAAAAAAAAATATATATTTATGCATGACTAAAAAAACAGCAGAAGGGGTTCGCCAATTGAAGAATTTATAAAGTGATCGTGTATGAGAGCTCTAGCTCCATGCTTTTCTTTTTAGTCATGCATACATTTTTTTAAACTAATTTTCTTTAAAACAAACTTACTTTTTACTTTACAGTAGGAACTATTTTATTTATTTTTTTAAACGAAAAGCATGTTTTCAAGTTTTTTTTTTTATTTCTGTTTTTTATGTACTGATTTAGAAACACGGACTTAACTTTGAGCTCATTTTATCTTATTTTATTTCATCGTGGTCAATTGGCTCTTTGATTAACTATGGCTAATTTTAGTTCTATTATTATGAACAGATCTTCAAATAACTGCACTAGTGTATTGTTTCTATCTGTAGTCAAACCAACTAACCTTAACAAGGACAGCTTTAAGAAAACAATTGTTGGTACTTTCTTACTTTAAGAAATGAACTTTATTCTGCTGATTGTTGTACATAAATGCCATAATAGAAGTACTGTTTCTGTGGGTGCAACATAAGATTATATTAGATGAAAATAAATGACATAACATGCCCTGTACTTCTTTGTCTTTATACAGAAATCCATGCAATTAAAATAAGCATAATCAATTGTGCTCAATGTGTCAATACATTATATAAGGGAGAAAAGTCCAAAGTACTGAGAAATCACTTATCTTCTGATAAAAGCTCCAAAGTTACTGAAAATAAGAAATTGAATTTTATACACACTAAAGATTGTAGTAACAAAGATGGAGCTAATACAACGTGCTTGTGGAAATTTACAGAGCATTACAACACTTTTTTCTAGTTCTGACTGACTTTATAAATGAATGAAAAATCCAGTTACAAAGAAAGAACATACAGGGCCTATGTTGCTTTGGCACAAGCGTCATATAACACCCTTTGGTGCGGAAATGAAATGCAATGAGTTAGAAACTGTATTCGTAATATTTGATGTGGTATGTAAGGAACTGATGGAGGTTGCATCTTTTTGGATGCCTCCGAACATAATCAGTTCTCCTTTCCCAGCGACTAATGTGTAAAGTATTGTCTCTTCTGGGCCTTCTGTGAAAATACTGCTTTTGAGAGGTAACCAGGAAACAATACCATGCGTTAGAACAGCACTAATGTCCAGAACATACATAGCCATGGCGTTTTTCACAGACAGAACAAGTCTTGGATTAGTATTCTGCATTGGCTGTGACCTGTCAACAACTGCACGAAAATCATCTTGTCTTCCCGGGGGGTTTCGCGCAAGGCTTCGAATCCTTTCTTCCATTCGACGCAGCGACTCCAACTGTTTCTGGCGATTTTTCATTGCATTTGGGCGGATCGAGGGATGCTGTGTGTTTTTGAAAGGTGTACCACCAAGTCTATTACTTGCTCCTCCTGACTGGTTGGAATACGAGGAACTGTCACTGTAACTGTTACTACTATAACTGTTAGGACTACTGTCGCTACTCGTACTAGGTTGAGCAAACTGGAAACTCAAATTCACACTGTCGGGGGCACTGGAATGAACAATAATTGACGATCGTGGTGAAGCTTCGCTTTCACTGTCCTCGCTGCTGGAACTCGAAGCGTTGTAAGCGATGGCCTGACTCCGAATAGTTAATGACCCTCGGCGACCATTCACATTTCTGTCACGATCAATGGGACGTGGTTCCGAGTCACTGGCCCTAAACAAAAGAAAGAACACTCCTGTTTAAAAATAAACGTTTTATAATCACTAATTATATGATCTGCATATAGTCCCCCCCGCTTCCAAATTAAATTTTAAAAAGTCAGAGTGCCACACACATGCCAGAATTTTCGAAAACTAATCTCTCTGAGAGAGAGAGAACGTTAAATTGATGTTTATAATTAATTTCTCAGGGGCTCCATAGTCTAGTGGTTAGAGCGTTGTACTCATGTCCGGCTGGAGTCACGTGAATAAAGACGTGACGGCCACTCGATCTAGAAAGCCCCTAAATACGCATGTACTGACCACACTGCCGTCACTCAGGTGGACAGATGGCGTTGGGGTAGGCTCAGAACCTTTCGGTCTGTAACGCCTGTGGTTATTATATTTTTTTCTTCTTATTATTATTTGAGAAAATTCATTATAGAGACTGACTTGGCATTCACCCTCTCCAAATGTAGCACATAGCTATTCAGTCCCTACTGATTTCAAAACTTTCGTAGCTACTTTCGTCGGGAGTTATTAAATCACAGTTTAAGACACTTAATAATACGTCATATTTCGTAACACAATAGGACTATATTGTACAGAAAACGAGGAACACAGTATTTGTAAGGTGCCTCATATGGTCCAAGCGTAAAACATACACTAATAAAAAATAACTAAGTAGCAAAAACGCTTTCGATCTCTTCCTCAGTTGAAAACACATGAACAAGGACATGGGGCAAACGGAATTTGTGTAGAAAAAATTTCATTATCAAGTTAGGCCAAAATAAGTTACCATAGGTTAAGTTGATTGAAATGGGACTAGAAACCTAAACGAAAACAATCCACAAAATTCGAGCGGCAACAAAACAAAACAAAAAAATCTTGATCGGTATCCCTTTGTACCACTCCATTACGAACAAATTTAAGAAGGTTTTTAAACAACATACTCTCAAACCGGCTATTTCGCCCTCAACAATTCTGAGAGTGGTGTTTACCAAGTTACACGCCAATGTAAGGAGTAATACGTGGGTATGACCAAAAGGAACGTTCAGGTTAGAATCACAGCATACATTACGGATGCAAAACGTAATTAATTATACGAATTAGGGATTACCCCACCATGTAAAAGACACTTTCGGATATGAAGCTATTGTAAAGGTACTCTGTAAAAGAAAGATTAGTCTATAAGAGCTGCTTTATACATAAAAACAACCTAAACTAAACCATGATCAGGGGTTTTTAAACAAAATATGGTATTCTCTCTTTCAATTGTCTTCACCTATTATATTGCCTATCTGCTCTTCTTCTATATCTACTTTATTTGTTTATTATTCAGCATTTTTTCCATTAATAATTTAGTTGCTTTAGATTATCTTAATAATTCTCTGGTTATGTCTTGGAAATAATGGGCTTAGGTTTCTTGCTTGTGCATGACCTACCCAAGATGGCCACTAAAATGTTGCACCGCCGTTGATCAGCTCGACTTCATCCATCTTTTCTTTTTACAATGAGAGAAAATACCTTAGCACTTTCTATACCTATCTTGTTACTCTTGTGTGCTTGTTCATGTA
>JAGDQP010001323.1:0-22541 GCA_022664845.1 Lepisma saccharinum | reverse complement strand
GAAAGTGCTTTTGCTACTTGGATCCTTTTTTTTTTAAGTTTAGATTAATGCATGTTTTACGTTTGAACCATACGAGGGAATACTGTACCTTAAAATGTAACATTAACGATAGGACTAGTAAAATATGCTGTTCCGTGTACTTTTGAGTGTGGATCTTCACTTAAAACCTTGCTAAAATCAGTCCTTCCTTTTCACTATTGTAAGGGTATGTAAGGAGAACGCCAACTATTGATCTTCATTAGGAACAGCCAAGCGAAAGAAAGAGAGCATTTAGTAACTACTAGGTCGTTCACCTCAAACAGTGACATAAAATGTAAAGTAGAACATTCGGCAAACAGGCAATTGTATTCACTTATGTAAAAACAATGATGTATAAATTTCATAGCGAACTTCCGGTAATTCTGAGAACCGAGCACATTCTGGGGATGTTGGGTTGTACATTATGTGCCTTTTAGGAGGAAATCCGGAATACATTGTTCGGAAGTTCTCGGTTTCTCTCACATTTTTCGTAACGAATACAAATATCCTTGTATTCCACATTTTTAGTGTCAGAGTTAGAGTTTCAAGGTGCCAACGTCGAACACGAGCACAAAAGGAACAGTTGTTCATCGAGTTGTGAGGCTGTACTTACAAGTATCGAATTAATGAACTTGTAATCTGTTCTAGCTCTACTCAAAGGACCAGGAACTCTCACTGTTGGTAGTAAGTTCCAAGTACAGTCAAACCAAAACCTTTCGCTTTTCTCCTATTGGCTATTCTTTCCTATAAGTCTCTACTCAGAATGGTCCCAGTATAAAGAAATACGTAGCCATAGACAGTTACGTGCTATTGTCTCATTGCGATCTTTCTCTTTCATAAGAATCCTTGCAGACAATCGCAGTTAATTGAGAGCTTTGCCGACATATTACATCCTCTTGTGATTACAGGGTGTCTACAGGTCATGAAAATCATGACAAAGTAATGATATTGAGTCATTGGTCATGATTTCAGTCAGGTTAACCTTGTAATTTTCAGCTAATTTTCGATGGTACATCTGTCATTTTCCCCACATGTACAGAAAAGTATTCTCATACATTTGAAGCATATTTGATATTGTGAACTTTTAATGTTACTTTAGGATGTGTTAATAAATATACAATAGTTACCCAGGGGACTCACATGTTGTAAGTTCGGGTGTGGCAATCCCGGGTTCCCTAACTGGTTCCAACAGTTCTTCATCTATTTGCGTTGCATGCAAAGCTCATGAATTTGGTTTCTGCGAGTTCTGTAGACATCCTCCGCTACATTTGCGCCTGTCGATTTCTGAAGCTACGCATCTTCAAGCTTATGTTCATTGCCCCTCGCTTTGATGCCTGCTTTTAACCCTCGGAAGTTTCTATATTGATTTTTTTTTTCTTTTTACTTAACTTATATGGCCTAAGACCGTCAAATGTCTGAGAGATAACAATCTTCCGGGGAAAGTGGCAGGTTGGGTAGCAGCTGGGGCCTTTGTGTACACCACATACCGGCATTCGGGCGATTGGAAAACCTCAGTAGGACTTTAAGTATGTGTCTCTCAAGTGTCGATCTAAAAGCAACCACTTGAATCACTAGCCTCTAGGGGGTCGCTTTCTGTATTGCTTAATCTTTTACCCTGAATATAAAGGAAGAGCATTTTGAACTAACCTCCTTGGTATAGAAGCTACTTCATCTTCTCGTGGTGGTACCCATACATTGGACGCCGAAAGACGCAGCTGGGAGGGAGTGTTCCATTGTGCTGAATACGGCAAAGCCGGAGCTGTCGACACGGGGTTTCTACTTAGTACAACAACACGATCACCAATCTGAGAAAAAAGAATAATAAATAAATTAGATTACAAATAAATGTAAACAATTAAACCAACAAATACATTATCTTAATATTTGGACTTTACTTGAAATAATTACACGACAATGTCATCAATAATAGAAAAGGCCAAAATCGTGCTTTGTTGAAGAAAAAACGATTCTCCTTCCATAACGAAGTTTGTGGCGCTTCAAACCGAAATCTGAACTTCAACTAAGCATATCAGCACTTCGTTCTCTATCCTGGGGCAACGGGAACCAATCATAGCTTTCCACTGTCTTCCATCCGACTGGGGTTACACCACAAGGACGGCCCTACAGTTAAGAGATATACTTTCAATGTGTTCTCATTGGGAATCGAATGCGGGACCCTTTGATTAACTAGCGATAAGATTTCTTGCTTAATTTCATACCATACTCTTATCGAGCAGCCGTAGCTGCTGATAAGGTAAAGCGTTGGCTTCGCAACCGGAAGGTTTTGGGAACGATTCCAGCTGGCAATCAATCTGATTGAGGTTTTCCATGGTGTTTCCTCAGTCGTACCAGACAAATGGAGGGATGGTACCTACTAACTAGGCCCTGGCCGACTACCTTCCAACATCCTCTTCCCCACTCTATCCCGGCGTAAGTCTGAGATGCCTAAAGCCCATAAACAAATGCATTCAAATGCCACATTCTTCATGCAAACACCACAAAAACGATAAAATGGCAAGTATTAAGAAAAATTTACATAAAATCAAATTAGAAGGAAATTTAGTCTGATAGAGTTACTTTAAATATATATATATATATATATATATATATATAGTTATGCATTTGCGAATAAGTATTGAATGCAGTACGTGGTGTCCATTTTACATTGAAATAAAAGCAACAAAAGGTATACACAAAAAAAGTTGGACAACAACGTCAAGAATAAATACAATTCCTTTATCTGAGCTCTAAAGGTGCTCTCAGAGGTAAAATATCAAATGTCTGTGGGAGACTTATAATTTGTAGTCATCGTGTTTGTAACTGACCTTTGAATTATTATTTTGGAAGTGTGTTCGCATGAAAAAGGGCTACATTTTATGTTGGTCGGGTACGTATACGAAAGTTCATTTGTGACAATATTACGGTTTCACCATGAATATACCCATTAACAACTTTAGGTACCAAGAGGACCTCTTCATTAGAGAATGCGCGTGACTGAGGTACTTTGAATCGAACTCTAGCAATAAAGAAATTTATAAGCGAATGTAAGACGCGTGGGACATGCTATGGACCGTATGTGGCGAGCAGTATTCAGTACTAAGTGGAACACATGGTATATAAAAGAAAGTTACGTACAGACAAACTTCGAATCTCAAGCGATAGAGAAAACCTAGTTTTCTCATTCATCGCACCCCGAATGATTTGAGTAATATGCTTAGAAAACCAAGGTCTTTGCAAGAAGAAACAGTGCTAACATTTATATCGTTAATGGTATGGAAGAGATGAATCGAGCCTCCTTTAAGAGAAATAGGAGTTGCATATTCTGAGGATGTGGCTCTAAATTTCAGGTAACGAATTTAGGAAGGTTATATCGAATACTCAAGGCATCATGGGGACTGGAGATTCGTCCGTGAACTTTACAGTCGTCGGTGAATAGGAAAATATTACTAGAGGAGTCTACAGAAAAGTACGTAGGTCATTTTGGTCCAAGGGGAACTCCAGAGCGAACAGGAATTAGGCTCGAACAACATCCCTAACAGCTGAAGTAGTCTGTCGTAAGCGTTAAACCTAGTTAAGAATTTATGCGTAAGAAAGGGACGGTTAATGGAATCAAAAATCTTAGAAGACGAAATATGCCATGTAACAGCCAACTATTAGATGCATTGCATGGCATCAGTCAGTAGTACAGACAGAAACAACTCAAGAAACTGTAAATAGTATGTAGTAAACGAAATGAATTTGGGTGAGCGGGCGTGACCGAAAGGAAAGCCGGCGAGAAAAAAAACAAAAAAAAACGAGGATACGTACAAACTTTGTAGGCTCAAAATCATTCCTACGGATGCGATCTTCTAAATTAATCCCCCTTCGGCCAACCGAAGGTCGACCCAGCGTACGTGTGCGTGATAAGTAGAGACGTGAAACTTATAACCGTCGAGAAGCCCCCAGCGCCTGGCTGCCAACCGATGGTATGGACGGCAATCGGAACTCCGAGGCGCTCGATCGGCGGAAAAAATAAAATTCGGAATGCGTGTGAAATAAGTGCGGTTGTGAATGTGGTGAAGTACAGTGTGGAAGTGTGGAGGAGGCTGAGAAGAGGAGATGTGTCCCTGGAGGGCCCCGATCTGAGGATCTGGAGGACGTGTTTCAGTCGCCGGGATCCAGCTCGTCTGAAGAAGACCCCTCCCCGCTAGTGTAAATGTGAGAGTGATTGAGATAGAATTAGGTTTGTTAGAATAGATTAGTAGTAGGATAGGAAAAGGGGCTAGAAATAGCGATAAATAGTTTAAAGGAATAGGAATATACTACTGGGGTTTTGCTGATGTGAAATTTTATATTATAATACTCTTATATTATATATATATTGGTAGGATCGTAATACTATATGTATATATATAGAAGGGATTCAGCTGTAATTAAAAATATGAATATAGAGAATAGTAATATATATTATTAAAAAAACAACATATAAACTAGAAACAAAAGCCCATAGGGAAATTAGTTAGCTAGTGTAATGAATATAAATAATAAGAAATAACCTAAAATAATAAATGAAATAATAAACAATATCTGGTGATGTGGGACTATTAAATGTGTAACTGAAAGGATAAAAGGGAAAGAGGAATTAAATAAACCAACAATAAAAAAAACACAAGTAATAAAATAAGACATACATTAAATAAATGAATTAATGTAAATAAACAATGTAACAAACTAAAGTCAAATCAAACTAAACAATGTACAAATACAAATAAAAATAAGATATCCCCCAAACCGCGGAAAAAGGCCCTAGGTTTGTCTCTGGGAACTGGGCCAAGAAAAAAAAATCCCTACCCCCCCCTTCTCTCACTTTTTTTCTTCTTTTTTTTAGTAATATTGGAAATTATAAATGCGCAAAGGTCCTTCTGTCTCCGTGCCTCGACGAAGTCGGTCGAGGCGGTGAGATAAACTGGGGATTGGCCTGCCCCAGTCCTGTGGAGAATCCGTTTCAGATTCGCTGTGCTCACCAAGCGCGCGAAGCAGGGTTAAGCAAATAATGCTGAGAGGCAGGGGTGGTGGACGACCCCCTAAATAAAAAAAAGTACAGACAGATTAGTCAAGCAAGATATGCCAGGTAAGAAACCACACGGTGCTGCCATTCTGAACTTAACATTCCATGATGTACTGTACCTCCTTTCAGCACTTTATATAATTTCAAAATGCACTTTCTTCTTCTTTTTTGTCTTTTTGTAAGTCTATCCAAAAAAATAGTACATACGGAGTCACTTGAAAGTATTTTGCGAACTTGAGTATGTCTTGCAGCATATGGTCCATGAAACGAAAGGATTTTCGTACTGACACGTTAAGCTTTTCACATAAATAGATCTAGTTTATATTACGCTAACGGCATTCCCCAACAAGGAACAAATATACTGGTGTAAAAACAATTCGACCGACAACAAACTTCGCATATGAATTCCTGACAGCAAAATAAAACCAAGACGAAAAACAAAAGTTACGATCATGTGCCCAATTCCGCTTCGTTTGCGAGTACAGATTTTCCCAGTTGGAACCTAAAATCGACTTCTTACAACGACAAATAAAATCACTATTTCCCGATAAATAATAAAAAAAAAAAACAAATAATAATTATGGTAAAATTTAGTTTCTGGGAGTTGATTTGTATCAATACGGTGTATATTAGGAGCAAACATTGCTAACCTGGTATAACGTTCATTTTACTTTATTTATTATTATTATTTTTCAAATGTCACTACGTTGTTTATTGGATATTCGGTAACCATTAGTGATGATAAAAAACCTCGTATGTGAAAAGCAGAACGCACTGTGAATAGAACATAAGATTAAATGTAAGGCACAAACCGCAACTAACAAGGAAACATACTGATGGGGCATTTTTTTAAAATTCCATCATGGTTAGAATATCAGAGTATGTGGGCATGCAGATTTTGGCAATTCACGCGCAGTTGCTTTGAGAGATATCGATGATATAAGTCACATTCTTATTTCTGGAGAGTTTTGAAAAAGTGTGGAAATACCCTTGTATTTTAAAAACGCTGAAAAAAATGGCAAGAAAAAAAAATACACACATGAGCGTTACTGTCAAAAAAAAAATTTCTCTGATATCACGTCAACAAACACCCGAAAAAATCCGAACGCGAGCGGCTCGATCCATGCCGGATTACAGAATATGCCGAACCGAACAGCGCCTACTGTGCACAGTAATGGATATTGGGTGGAAGGCGCCATCTGGTTGAGGGTATTTTCTTCACGGCCGCCATATTGAATCTCGATTCTTAAATGGGAAGGGGCTCGTCATTCCGGACTAAAATTTTACGGGAAATACGTTTCTGAAATCAGTTTTGATGTAAATGCATTGAATTTTATTTATGACCTTTAGGCATCTAAGGCTTAGTCCGGGAAAGGATTCGGAAAGGTGTCGGCCAGGGCGTATGTTGAAGATGCCATCCCGGCATTTGCATGGTGTAACTGAGGAAAAACTTGTCAAGATGGTCGACCGCTGCGATCGAACCCAGGACCTCCAGAATGCTACGCTCTACCACTGAGCTACGGAGTCTCGATACGTAAATGCATGTTTCTACGGAGCCTGCGCTCATGACACAACAGCAAGCGAACAAACGCGTTTCGATAGGAGAACCATTCCATTTAAGAAAATCATTCGAGATTCAAGATGGCGGCCGTGAAAAACATACCCTCTAACAAGTAACGCCTTTCACCCATTACTGTGTATTTGCATTCAATTTATTTTTCAGCATTTTAAAAATACAAGGGTATTTCCATACATTTTACATCTTAAAAACTCACTTAACCACAGGCGTTACAGAACGATAGATCCTGAGCCTGCCCCAACGCCATCTGTCCGCGGCTGGTTCCATCACTCTCCAGAAACAAGAATCTGACTTTATATCGAAGATATGTCCTAAAGCGCTTGCGTTTGAGTTACCAAAATTTGCATGCCCACACACTTTAACATTCTAACCATGACGGAAGATATTTTTCTAACCCATTAGTATGTTTGCTTATTAGTTACACATAATTCACAAGTGTTCCCAAACTAAAAGAACATTCAAACGAAAGTTTAAAGTTAACGTTATTCAAGCATAAGAAAAGAAAGATTACTAATACAATTCTGGCAGTACATACTGTCGTTATCAAGTGTAAGCACACAAAATGTTATTTTGACCCTCCAAGTTGATTCTTATTCAGTACTTGCCTTACACGCTGGATGGCACCACATATGTGCTGCTGACCACTCGCTATTTTTGACGGTGATTTCTTGCCAAGTCCAAATAGGGTCCGACATAATAAGCAGCCATACGTCACTAAATACCATATTAGGGCCTCCGCAACCACCTAAAACAAAACGTATGAATGTCTATGATTTATGATTATTTATACTTACATATTCATAGAAAGAAATCTAAGACTGTGAATAACAAAGGAACTCCATCCAATGAAGGGACTTACTAAATCTTACTTCTTGTACTAACGGTTACAATGAATTAACGATTTTGGTATACTGAGATAACTTTCTTGAAGCAACAATAGTTTGATTAATATAACATCCTCCCACCTTCATTGGACGTCTTTAAAGTTTGTAAAGCAACGATCTCCAACAAAAGATGACAGCACTACCTCCGTATATGTCGAATGTATTTTGATCGTTGCACGAAATTTCATTGCTGCTCGTACAAATTCAAGCTTAGATAGTTCTAACTTTTAGGGAAGAAAGTTCATAACGAATTCAGCAGTTTGATCAATGAAAATTTTTATTTTCGTTTCGTTTATTCTTGAAATCGCTTGATTGTTGTGAATATCAAAACCTAGAACAATGAAGCACTTTCAACAATTAACACAAAAGAAAATAAAGATCGGCATTGATCGAACTTTTGAATTGGTTATGAACTTTCTTCCCTGAAAGTTAAAACTCTCTAGGCTTGAATTTGTAGGAGCAGCAATGAAATTTCGTGCAACGATCAAAATACACTAGACATATACAGATGCTTATCAGAATAATGGAAACACCTCTAGTTGGTAACACGTCAGATGTATGGGTTGGCAGTGGTGTCGTGGCGACCGCAGCGCCGGACTGCTGGTGGTGGTGTGTTAGGTCGGTCTCCATACTACGTCAGGCGTCGTGGAACAGGAGTGTGCAGTGGCTGCAGCAGACGGAGGTAGTGTAAAATGGGAGACCTCTCAGAGTTTCAAAGAGGGCAAATTGTTGGTGCGCGGTTATGTGGAGTGAGTGTGACGGCAGTGGCTAGTGTGTTAGGTGTGTCGCCAGGGACAGTGTCGAAGGTGATGACGGCCTACACAACACACGGGAAAACCACATCGGGGAAGCGGAACAGTGGGCGGAAGAAAAGCATCAGTGACAGGGCACGCCGGGTATTAAAGCGCATTGTCACGCGGAACCGTCGTGCCACTGCGGCGCAAGTGACGGAGGAACTCAATCAGCACCTCCCCCAACCTGTTTCGACAATCACAGTCCGCCGCGAATTACATGACATGAACTTACGGGGTCGTGTTGCACGGGCCAAACCTCTCATCAGGGACCAGAACGCTTTAGCACGCCGCAAATGGTGCCGCGACAATGCAACTTGGACCGTTGACGACTGGAAACGTGTGGTATGGTCGGATGAGTCACCATTCACCCTATTCCAAACCACGGGCCGTGTTTATGTGTGGAGAACGCCCAAAGAAGCGTATGATCTGCAGTGTCTCCGCCCAACTGTGAAACATGGCGGCGGCACGGTGATGCTGTGGGCCGCAATATCATGGTTTTCATTGGGTCCTGTGGTCACACTTCGGGGACGCATCACTGTCAACGATTATGTCGCAATTTTAGGAGACCACTTGCATCCTATGGTCCGGATGTTGGTTTGAGGAACATCGGGATGAAGTTCAACACCTCCCCTGGCCCGCCCAATCCCCAGATCTCAACATAATTGAACATCTGTGGTCCATCTTGGAAACACGACTCCGGCGACGATTTCCACCTCCATCCTCTCTCCCAGAACTGGCCGATGCCCTGCACGAGGAATGGTGTAATATTCCACTTGCTATCATTCACGACCTCTATGCCTCCATCCCACGTCGCATCAAGGCTGTTCTGAAGGCGAAAGGTGGCCCGACACCATATTAATCTGGTAAGTTGCACTTTCGTTCAGGTGTTTCCATTATTCTGATAAGCATCTGTACATAGATAGTGCTGCCATCTTTTGTTGGAGGTCGTTGCTTTACATTAACCTTAATGGTAATTCATTCTAACTGTGTTATAGAATTAAGTTTTGAATTGTGATTATCATCCCAATGGAGCAAATAGTATCATTCATCCTTAATATTTTTATTGTGTGGATGTGTAACGCAGGGATTCCGCCAGGATTTTCAGTTCGGGGTGGGAGGGTATAAGTGGAATTTTGCACGGTTTGTATCGATATTTGACCGTAAAAATTATGGAGTTAAGAGGGTGTTCTTGAGAATATAAGGGAGACACCCCCCACAGGGGGGTCGGGTTCTGACGGAATCACTGGTTTAACGAGGAACATCTGGTCAACCAAAGGGAAATATGTTTTCCTCGCCACGAAACCAATCATCTAGTCACCTTCAAACTTACGTTATCTGCATACACTGATCTTACGTGGTTATAAGCACACATTCACATATAATTCTGCACTTCTTCTTTACCTAATCTTGTACCTGCTGGTTTCTGAAGATGTATCCAGATCTCTCAGCTGCCGATAGGGTGTTTTAACCATTACACTACGAATCTTACGTATATGGGAAACTCCTCATTCAGCTAATGGTGTTGAAATCAAGGCGCCCCACTAAATGCGGAGATCAGAAGAACAATTCCTGTTTTTCCACTTCCAACACTTGCCATACACAAGGTCTCTGTACACAAAGTAATACCTAATTCTTTTTTACGACATGTTTTGCAGGGAAATGCCTCAATAAAATCTCCACATGTAGTGGAGTACCTTGATTTCAATACTGACAGTGGACAGCTGAGTGAGAAGTATCCCATATACACGAGCTTTTAAGAACGTGATCTCGCAATTAGGCAACTTTGACTCAGGACGAATGACTGCGAGAGCATCGAGAAAAACTATGCACACGATATTTGTCCACCATAAAGCCCATACGGCACGAGCCGCGATCGAACCGAGAACCCCCAAGCAGCAGAGGTGAGAGCTCTAGCACTGAGCCACCGCGATCCCTACCTGACGACTTGAACTCCGAATTCGAATTCCTTTCCCAGGAAAGTCCAATATTTCTGTGTATTTGTTCCTAAACACATCTCCCTCATATTAAGTTACTGGAAAACTTTCGTCTATCGTCGCGGCAAGGTAGAGCAGTTGGAATACCTCGCCTTGTAATCGAGAGGACCCGGGATCGACTTCCGGTGCTTGTTGTTAATATCCAGTGTAAAGCTGGCGTGACTGAGGAAAACCCCCGGAAAACCTCAGTCAGGATGGTCGTCCGCTGGGTTCGAACCCACCATCTCCTGAATGCTACGGCTCTACCACTGAACTACGGTGGCTCGGTACGTTGTCTGGAGATTAAATAAGTAAATATTTTTTTTTTTCAATCGTTTTGTACAGTCTGAGTTATGCTTAACACGGAGGTACTGTGAATTTGTAAAAGAAACTGTACAGCGAAAATAGAAGATTTTTCGGGTAGTCAAATCCAATGACTCCCTGACCTTACTGCGTAATTCATATTGAAATAAAGGTTATATATACATATATCTACCATCAAGAGTTAATTTTCTTTCAATCAATCTTTAGAAGTATGCAATCCACCATAATAAGAGGATTATCTCCTGCATGACATCTGCAATTGGTTCTCTGAAGTTACCCCGTTACCAGAGATGGGTCGAGTGGGGCATCCTTCCAACTTCAACAGGTAAACCAACGACTCCTCTCGTTTAACGAACCTCCATGATAGCAACCAGATCGGACACTTACATATTAGACACACCATCGTGGAGGCACTTATAAGCAGGACTCGAAAAATACCGGGTGCCAGGTCACTATGGCGACTGGAAATGCGAGTCTGAAAAAAGGGTATTTGATACTTTCACCTGACAAGAAGGGAATTAACTTGAGAATTTTGGAAATATTGGCGCAGCATTTTAAGAACCAACTTGTGGGTTTTACCATGCACTGAAAAAGTAAAGCAAAGCATTCTTCACGAATGGTATGGATTCAAAGTGCTTGGCATGGGGATGAAGTAAGCGAGCTTTTCAGTGAAGTTTTCAAACAGAGACAAATTTCCGATTTCAGGCCATTTGCTTCGTATTGCGACAGTGTCACGAGTTTCTTGCGAGAGAGAGTTTAGTTTAATCAGGAAAAATTTGAGGTCGTCAATGGGGTCGGACAGGCTTAATAATTTAATATTTAATAACATGAATGACCCATCATTAGAGGATTCTGATCCATCCAGACGTGGTCAATTGGTATTTCAATGCTTGAACTACAAGACACGTGGATGGACATAAAAAACACACAGCTGCTTTGTAAAACTTCAATTCCTCTAATCTTCAAAGGAAAGCTTGTACTTTTTATACCAGAAAACCATAATTTAAGGTCAAAACATGGAGGGCTATGCATCAAATCGTATTTGTATTATAGTGACGCCTGGTTTTCAGACCGGCGCATAGTCAGAAGAAAATTGTTCTAATCCTGCTTATAATCTTGTTAAAAGAAGCCTTCCGCATACAGAAGTGTGAAAATTTACCGGAAATTCTTTACAAGTACCCCTCATGAAGTACTGAACGACTTACCAATAACAAGAGCATGTTTGTCATCCAGCTGAATTTGTGACTGTCCATAGCGCGAATGGGGTTTGTGCTCGGTAGTTACTTGTTTCACCCACGTATAGTTTTCTAGGTTGAAGCACCAGACATCATTTGTGCTACGAGAAAAATAAAAAAGTTAGTTTTATTTTGCTGCAATAAATTAAACATTTTTACAGAACAATAAAAAGACATGTAACATTAAAAAAAAACGCGCTAACCACTCGTCCACCCCGTGGTGGAACGAAGTTCATCTTTACAAAATAAACATTATTCTTTCTCGTATCAGGTATTTGTGCAATTACTCCACAGAAACGACAGTGGTTTATTGAAACAGATTCATGCAGTTCGAAGTAGAACTCGGGTAATTTAACATAAAATTCTCATGTCAATATCTGGATTATGCGAAGATTTTCTTTTAAAGAATGTGTATCTGGACACGTAACTTTAAAAAATAAAGAAGACTGAACAGAACCACCACAAATAGAAGTCAAAAGAAGACTGAACCAGAACTGAGCATAGTTTTAATATCATATAAATCTTTGTCTTTTTTCACCTGAGAGGTAATTATATAACAATACTCCCTTTCGATATTTAGCGGGCAGCACAATAAGTGAAAACGAAATCTCCTTTTTTCCATAAAATAAATAAGCATAAATTGTGGATTGCCTTCAACACGTCTTCTCATAAGACGACGACGACCCACAGTTTGAAAACTTCTGCACGAGTCAGGTTTTCCACTTTTTATTATTATTAGGCATTTCTTCTAATTTGCAAATACGAATTCAGGTTATGTCACACTGCGTATATATCATCTGGTATATCCGAATAGCTACTGCTAATCATTTCAGGAGTATTTATAAATTAGGAATGTACCTAAATATAGCTAGGATAGCGCATTATGTCCAGAAAACGTTGCTAAGAGTCTTTCAGGGATGCGTGACTTCCTGCGTTTGAAACTTACCATAACGCACTATGATAAACGTAGAATAAAATTGGTTCTTGGAACTATATATACACGGAAAGAAACAACTCCGATTCGTAATTATTAATTACATAGCGAATCAGATTCACTTTGTAACTCACAGAGATTAAATTTTTAACATGCAGAATAATTAATTACCTTGAGAAACCACAAATAACATTATATGATGCTCTTAAACTTACTCAAAAATCAATTAACTTCTTGATTTTATTTTCATCTTTGGTCTCTCCCTAGACTTACGGCAAAATATATTATGTCCAATATGTTAGTTTTTCCTTTATTACGGTTTTACATTGTTTTGTTCGATTAGTTTAAAACAATAACAAATGTTAATTAAATTCATCTTCCAACTATGCAACCAATTCTCTCATTCGTTTGAGAATGCTAGCGCATAGACTTGCGAAATATATCACGATTATTATATTTATCAGTTTGTGTTTAATACATGAGAGAACTACGTGCAGACCAACAGGTAGGTAAATTCATCTTTTTCCTTCTGTCTTTGGTAACAATCGCATATACTCTTCGTATCACACACAGTGGCTCCATACAATCTTGAAGTTACACTAGTAACTGATGAAACGCCAGTGCTACCACGTGTTAGCAAGTAAAGAGGGTACAAGCAATAAAGCTTGGTTTCGCTTTACATCCATTCATGCGCGTATGATGGAGAATTAGAAAAACAAGGAAATCGTTCCAAATCTCAAAATCCAAATACAAGGTTCCCTCAAGCACAAGTGTCCTGAAGGAGGTTGAAAAGTAAAGCGAGAAGGCACCATTCAGACATTCACCTGGTGGGATTAAGAAAAAGAATGGGAAACATCTTCAGTAGACGATACCCAAACAGCCTCTTCACAACAGATGATTTTATCTAAAATCGAGATAACTACCGTATTCACTCGAATATAAGCGTCCCCTAAAGACTTTCTTTTTAAAATTCGTTTATTATGAGAATATAACCACCCCCTATACGATCACTACAGAAAATTAACCCTTGGCTCGTATTGCAAAACCAGAGACTTCGTAGAAGTATCTACCCAGATACGACTTGGAACCTATTTTCATTCTGTATGTTTCAGTGTTGGGAAAGGTTTGGTGCCCAGCCTTCCAGTCTTGTCCGAAAACATATTATGAGATAATTAGCACCGCTCACGAATTTTAGTCCTACATTTTTTTTTTAAAGGGCGCTTATATTCGCATAAATATGGTATATAAATTAATCTTTCTGCGCTGCGTTGCTGGAACAAGAACCTATCCACACAAACCTTCTGAATTTTAAAGCATGGTTCACATGTAAGCAAAAAATAAAATAAAAAGAACAAAAGTCAATGAAATAAAAACTTAATAATCCAAAATATTTCGTTCAATCCACTGGACTTCATCGGGTGGTTGAATGGTAAAACTCACTTATACAGGTGTAAACAAGAGTAGTCGGGAAAAGAATTCCCAGTACCAGACTACTCCCGTCCACATTCCCGCAGACATCTTTTCTGCACGAGAGTTTCACTCTTGACCCTTCAAGGTGTCCAGCGAGCAGAAGAAATTCCCTGACTTTTCCCAGTTTTTCAAATTAAAATCAGATTTCTCCAGATTGTTACCGACTCATTAAAGGAAAAGATAGAAAAATATGTTTAAGTTTGCCTTTTATAACCAATAGTAGGGCCAACAACTTGAACACATATCCCTGTATGTGTATCACCCTTCTCATCTCCACTCCATGGGCGGGAACATCCACAAATTGTGCAGAACACGGAGAAATCCTAAAATTTCCCTGACTTTTCCAGATCGCTGGGCACCGTGCTTTTAAACACCCGACTAAATCCAGTGGATTGATAATTCTCCTGACATTCGGTACGGGACGAGTCTGCTCCCGGCCATACTCTTGTTGACAGTTTCTCAGACTGAATTGTTATTAACATCCTAAACGAGCTGGTGAGCTTCTAAGGACGGGACCTACAGTTTAAAGTAAAGTGGGCTGGGCATCACTCCGTTCAGGAGACTCCGGCAGGAACTAAACCCGTGCACAGAAACAAACATTAAAACCACAGGAATATCACACACAATGTCCAGTGTTTACTAAGTAAAGAAAATGTATATATATTCCTTAGTGGCATCACATAAAATTCATTCTTTCACTTAAAAATTATAATATGAAAACCAGAGATAAACCAACTACACGGTCTACAACAGTGCTTTTTAAACTTTCTAATACTCACGGAGTGGCAAACCATAGGGAAAAACTTTCAAACACCGGGAAGATGCTTGCTTGTAAGTTAGAGGTTAATTTACTTTCGAAAGAAGTCAACTCATCTTGATGTCTTCGAAAGGAAATGTAAACTTTATACATCAATTTTCAACTGTCGACATCTACACAATAAGTTATACATAATTAAATTAATTAATTTTCTGGGGATCGGCGGCTGAAAACCAGTGGTCTACAGTACATAATTACCTTCCATACTGGCCTAAAGATCCTTGTTTCTGTAAACCACCGAACACCACCATCCACTCTCCATGGATCGTCGCTGAATGTCCAGCCACCGGAGGAGGAGTGGTTCTAGTAGTGATACACGTCCAACGATTGGACAGAATATTGTAAACGTGCATTTCATTGAATAGCCTCCAAGCCTACAAAGAAACAGTTAAGATTCAATTAGGATTACATAGGGATACTACTACTACTTCGGTCTTCATCCTTTTTATATCGAATTCCCACCTTCCCCGAGTAATCATGTTAATCACATTAGAATACGGGGTTCTGGCTTTAAATGTTACCCAGCCACTCTGTCCCTTTCTTATATGGGTCGCCGGCTAGAAGACATGGTAAAGGAAGGCGGGTGGGGTGAAAAGGTTGTACACGTTCAGGCCAGACACAACTACTACAGTCCTAACTACATAGTAAACAGCATCAGAAATGTACTGCTTCTACATACAACTCGGCGCGCGTCAAATTCTAGTTTCGGTTCTTCGAAATTTATTGATTTTTTTTTCCTCCGAATATTTTCGATCTGTGGTTAGTATATCGATTCATTCAGTGATATATCATTCGTCAAGCTACGACAGTAATCATTCGCAGATGTTTAGATGGAACACAGAAATTCCAAACACTATGCAATATCAGTAAAATACTAAATCTAGAGTCTCCAATGAACTTGGAATATGTCACAGATTATGTAAGAGCCTAAAAATACATACGTCGACGCATATGGTATGTAAAACGTATCTTTCAAAGAACACTTGCAGTTTTACAAGCAGAACTGCACTATTATTCCCATAAAAAAAATTAACATGCGCGTCTGCTTTCGAAAAGAGTACATGCATGTTTCTCTACCTGTACAGACCAATTCATAAAATTGCGCTTAAAATAGCATGATCTGAAAAGGTGAGGGAACTTCATCCGTACATTTCTCTTCCAAAGCCATACCCAGACATAAGCTGCACAAAGACTGCAGAAAGGGTGCTCTTCTGGTAAAAAAAACTTTTGCATGTGTAAAGGAAGACGTAAACGCCCTACACACCACAGGTTTCAGACAATGTAAAGGTATGATTAGCACCACATAAAAAAAAATATACAATCAGCAGCATAAATGGAGTCCAATGTCCATATGGTTGAAGCTTATTCGCTGCGCCAGTATGATTAAAACTTCAGTTGCTGCACGATACAAACATATTAGAAGAATGGGTTCCGTTCCAGATGAAAAGAATTGTTGTTTTAATTCGCTCACAACGCTTCATGTGATGATAACTGGTGACGTTTGAGAAGCTTTCAATAATAATTTATGTTTCTTCCCTTTACAACATCTAAGACCACAACTTGCCTTCATCTGAGACTAGCTAAAGGGTTTTGTGCGTCAAAAGTAACTAAATAGATGCCAGGGCGTACGTACAATCCCGGTATTCGCCCAATAAAACTGACGAGAAATATTGAAAACATCAGGCAGCATAGCTGTCGGCAGGATTGAAACCTGTGTACATCTTCAACGCCGATCTTAAGTTCGGGACCATAACCTACACCAGGGGTCTCTAACCTACGGCTCTCGCGTAGCGATTTTGAATGGCCCCGAAACAAATCCATAATTACGGTTACTATATTTTAAAAGAAAATCATTTAAAACACAAGAAGTAATTTTGACCTTGAGTAATATACAGACAGACATATACGCATTATTTTGTATTGCATTTCTTGGTACGAAATACCGCTTTCAAAATAATTACTTATTTTACTTTTGAATTGATCCATTATAATTTGGCGCTAGCCCTCTTCCTGCTTAGCCGTTTGGCCCGCTGGCAAAAGGGATTGGATACCCCGGACGTAGACAATAGGGGTGGGTACATACTGATGTTCGACTCCATTAATGCTTGTGAGAGTATGTACATTGCTTCCGAAAACCGCACCTATTTTTTTTTGGGGGGGGGGGGATCAAAAGATGCTTTATGGAGCCTTCAAGGTCGTTTGGTCTCTTCGTGCAGTGCCATTTACACGCTACCTGAAAAATAATTGTAATCTCCCTGTACATGGTTGAAGATCTTTCGTTTTACGATCTCATGCATTCCTATGGCGTCTGCAACATACGTGTGTGCACTTATGTAACAGCTTAACTTTGGAATTAATGATTTTTAGACACCACTCAACATTATTATTACTACTTGGATTTCTAGTAAAACTAAAGTTCATCTTTTAATCAGCACTCGTAATGATTAGTGAACCCACCTGATGCAAAGGGTAAGGCGAAGGGTGCGTCCACCCGCCAAACAAAAACAGCTCATTCTTATAACAGACAAGCGACGCACAAGCCTTTGGTGATGGGTAGGTGCCCATAGTTAATGGTCTCACCCATTGCCTTGAGGTAAGATTCAACTTCCACAGATCATTAAACGTTGTACTTGTAGATGTGCAGCCGCCGAATACATACATCGAATTCTCTGGAAGAAGAAAAAAAATTACTATGAAGGAGCAAGAAAGACAACACATGTTGCATGTCTTCAAATACAGTTCATTCCTACTATATGCAGAAAATAACACAGATTAGGTCCAGAGAGCTACTTCATAATGTTAAATTACGGCTGTTCATTTCGGACAAATACTGGAGATGACGCGGGTTCCAGTCCCGCTGACATCGGCCATCCTGACAGGTTTTCCTTTGTTTCATCACGCGAATAAAGGAATGGCACTTTGAATATCGTACCTGGTTGCTACTTCCTCTCAATCGTTTTTTTCCTAATTCATACTTTTCACTGCGTTTTTATAACATGATCACGATTATGGTGCAATAGCAGTGCCCCTTTTTACTTGCATAGTCACATGTGAACGTCTAAGACAGTGGTTCTCAAACTTTTGTGTCCACGGAGCTCTTTTAACCCAAATACAAGGCTGCGGTGCCCCAAAATAATGTATGTACAGTGTAAGAGATTATGTACCCCTAAGTACCAATGACCGAAACCTTTTGGTCCAACTGATAACGTTGCGGACTTCGGAGCAGTATTGCGGAGGAACGCGAGTTCAAGCCATATTGCCGTCTATCCTGACTGAGGTTTACCGGGGGTTTTTCTCAGTTGGTCAGGCGAATGCCGGTATGATGTCTGAATTAAGGCCTTGACCACTGCTTCCTAATCCCTAACCTCGGACGAGTGATCACGGAAGGACAACATTCCTCAGATGGGACGGACTTAGGCCAAAGTTGCAAATTTAGCCCAGAAAAGAAAATTAAAAAGAAAAACACATATTCACTGGGTACGTTCATTACTGAGAGAAATTGCTTTCAGTCAACAGTAAAAGCAGTACTTCCAGTTTTTCTAATATTCTAGTATTTATGAACAGAAGAAACCATTAAAAACAAAGACAACATACAAGTGCACAAATTTTCTTTTAAATAAGAACATTGATTTGGTCATCTCAATATGAGAAATGCAGTTGTTTCCTGGCTATGTAAAGTTCTTTCATGGATGAAAGTTGCAGTTGGATGTCAGGTTCAGCATCCAGTCTGTTGCGGTAGGTAGTTGTTGTTGAGAAACCAGTGTCGCAAAGATTCCTAATAGCTTTCTGTGCTAAGTTTTAGTGGTATTTTACTACTTCCAGCCAGGACCGTTGACAAACCTCAGGAAAGAGGCCTGTCTGTTAAAAGGTTAAGAAACTATCACCACAAAAGTGACAGAAACGGGCATGGACTGTTGGTGAAGCAATAAATGCTTAACAGTTTGAGATGTCTCCCTCTGTGAGCCGTATATTAGTGTTGGTGACTTTCCCGATCCATGTCCTTGCTTTGAAAAAATGGGAGAGGTCATTGACCCAAATATCTTGGCAAATATAGTAAAGGGTGTTGCAAAATAACACCTACAAAACCACCTCAAGAGATTCCGGACATGGAAATTAGAAGTATGGCTAATCGAGGGTGGACAAATGCTTTGTTTCGGCGCTATACGCTTCCGAAAGTGTGCGAAAATGAACTGAAGTGCTTGATATTTCCAATACCATTAAGAGTAGAACTGAGGCGGCGCGTACCCTCAAAGACTACCCAGCCTCAACGAAAAATGCATATTTCAAAATTGTGAAATGGATGCGCAAAGGTTTCCCCAAAGGAAATAGAGGCTTCTCAGACATTGTGGAGTTAATGGTGGGTCGAAATAAGGAAGAGTAAGATGCGTTTCCGTATGGGTAAAGAGGACAGACGTAATCACGGCCATCCAACCGGACAATGGCAGCCTCTTTTACTGATAAATACACCACAAGTTCGTTAAAATGTATGGAATTCCCTCTCCTGTTTGCTATTCAATCTAGAATTTATTGATAAAATTGTTCCACAAAGGAAATCTGTTTGAGAAATCGACCTGGCGCAAACGAACTGTTGTGCCAATTGCTAGGTGGTGGTCCAATTCATGCTTATTTTGACCCAACTTTACTGAAGAAAATCTCCGGGAATCCAAAGTTCATTTTCGTATAGCGCCGAAACGAAACATTTGTGCACCCTCGATTGGCTACGCTTTATTTCTTATTTTCATGTAAGGAATCAAGTGAGGTGTATTTGTCGGTGTTATTTTGCAATCCCGTGCAGATGGCACGTGCTTTCTAAAAAGCCGTATATCCGTTGTCCCGAGAGTACTTGTTACTCTTATCATCTATCACCACTTTCTCTTTGTAGTGGTATTTTCTACCAACTTGCTACTTTTAAAGACTAAATGGATGCATTGAAAATTAGATTGAGTTTATATAACTTTTATTTTTTTTGAGGATGGAAAATATCGCAAAGTACCATTAATACGTGATTTGAAGGTAATGTGTATAGAAAGTACAGTCACTGCATAGCGAAAGGGAAAAAGTTCACCTTATTTGAGAATCTTTGCTATCGAGTATCGACATCTGGATTTTTTCACGAACAATGTCACGGTGCCCCGGCGAACTTTCGCGGAGCACACTTTGAGAACCGCTGGTCTACGAGACTACGTCTTCTTTGTAACCGTTATATTTATTGTCATTACAATAATTTAAAACTATATTTCGTTGCTTTCTAAACTTTGCTCCACCAGTGGAATAAGAAATGGAGAAAAAAGCCCCCGTAGTCCAGCGGTTAATACAACGGACTCCGGATTACTATGGGGAGGGTTGTGGGTTCAAGTTCTCGAAACTCACGTTTTCCAGTATCTTCCAGCTTCACCCGGGGAATGCCGGGATGGTACCTACAAAATAGGCCCTGACCGTCCATCTTCCAACATCCTCTCCCCCACCCTATTCCGGCCTAACTCTTACATGCCTAAAGGCCATAAAATAAATTTAAAATGAATTAAGTAATGTTGTAAGCAAGGGTCATGTCATTATTTATGGCATCACCCAACAAGACTAAAGACATTCGCCTGATAAGATCAAAGAAAATTAGGAAAAACCTGTAGGCTGGCGTTCCCGGGGTTCCAACTACAATTCTTACCACTGAGCTACTAAAATAGGTAAAAAAAAAAACTTTCCAAACAGTGAGACATCATCTAACATTCCGTAGTTAACGCCTTTAAGTTTGAGTTCAATACATCAACACTGGACTGTAGATATCAAGAAAGAAAAAACGGATGGAACTCACATTCGATAGTTGAGTCCAATTTCTGTAAGCCTACAACGCTGTAGAAGAGCTTCCAGTACTCAAAAATTTAGCAACTAAAATTGTAGAAAGTTTGCGACCAATCAAAAACCCTGATACACTTCCCAGAAGAAATATGAATAAAATTTTAAGTTATGTCCAACAAACTTATGAGTCAATACCTTCAAATCTTTCACGGTCATATAAAATACAATAATCTATTAACAAATATTATTTATAGGGCCCCTCCTCCGGATGACAACGAAGTACCACGTAGACAAAAATGGACACTTTCAATATCTGCTTTTCTTCGCTTTCAATTAAGGTTCCAAAACTACCCGAGACATGTATGCTATGTATAGAGAAAGTTCTATTACTATATATATATCTGGTGTAGTAAAAAGTAATCCATTATTTTGCCAATACATGGCTTCAGTGATCTGTAGCTCGCGTTGTATAAGTCCGATCGGGTTCAACGAGATGGCGTTCAAACGATGAGATTGCGTACTACAAACACTGTTCAGATAGTTGTGATGAGTTGACTCAGTGTTGTGTGAGCGCGCGTCAAAATGGACACTAGATAAGAGAAAATGCGCTATATTTTACAGTTTTTCTTCGATAAAGGCGAAAACGCAAGCCAGGCGGCTGCAAATGTGAATAGTGTTTATGGTCCTGATACTGTAACAGACAATCACGCGCAATTTTGGTTTCGTCGATTCCGTGCCGGTAATTTTGACGTCAAAGATGTACCACGCACTGGAAGGCCAAGTGTCGAAAATGTCGATAAAATCATGGACATTGTCGCGTCCGACCGTCATGTAAGCACTGTTTCGATTGCCCAAGAGCTAAACATTGCACAAAAAACCGTGTGGAACCATTTACATAAGGCTGGATACAAAAAGAAGCTTGATGTATGGGTGCCACATGAGTTAACGCAAAAAAACCTCATGGACCGAATTTCCATCTGCGAATCGCTGCTGAATCGCAACAAAAGCGACCCATTTCTGAAGCGGTTGGTGACTGGTGATGAAAATTGGATCACTTACGACAACGTCACGCGAAAACGGTCGTGGTCGAAGCGCGGTGCGCCGGCGCAAACGGTGCCCAAGCCAGGATTGACGGCCAGGAAGGTTTTGCTGTGTGTTTGGTGGGATTGGCAGGGAATTATCTACTATGAGCTGCTCCCCTACGGCCAAACCCTTAACTCGGAACTATACTGTCAACAATTGGACCGTCTGAAGGCAGCAATCGCCCAGCTTTAGACAATAGGAGAGGCATTGTGTTCCACCAGGACAACGCCAGGCCACACACATCGATAGTGACTCGCCAGAAGCTCCGGGAGCTTGGTTGGGAGGTTCTTATGCATCCACCTTATAGTCCGGACCTGGCACCGAGTGATTACCATCTGTTCCTGTCCATGGCGAACACGTTTGCTGGTGCAAAATTCGCGTCAAGAGAGGCTTGTGAACATCGACTGTCTCAATTTTTTGCCAATAGGGACAAGGGCTTCTATGAGAGAGGCATCATGATATTACCTTCCAAATGGCAACACGTTATCGAACAAAACGGCGCATATGTGACCTAAATCGGATCATTCTAACTATGGTAAGTCAAGCCTTCAATGTCATGCAAAAATAATGGATTACTTTTTACTACACCA
>JAGDQP010001322.1:102670-126195 GCA_022664845.1 Lepisma saccharinum | reverse complement strand
TTTTTTAAAACGTTGTTATGTTTTCCTAAACTACTCTTGATAATACATCATTATGCCAAATTTCGTATCTCTGGCTCAAGCAGTTGGAAAATGGACTTATGACGTCCGCCATTTTGGATCCAAGATGGCGTCTTTAGAGATATTTTGTAATATTTTCATAATCTACTAATAATATTGTACTGTCAAACTAAATTTCGTTATTCTAGCGGCAGCCGTTTAGGCTGTGTATTCTTTAAAATTTTATGGTTGGCGGCCATTTTGAATCCAAAATGGCGACTTTTTCAAATTTTTAAAACGTTTTCTTAATTTGCTATCAATGATGTAGTTTCATACCAAATTTTACTGTTCTATCTTTAATCCTTTAGGCTCTGTATTCTTTGAAATTTTAGGTTTGGCAGCCATTTTGAATCCAAGATGGCGACCTTTTCAAAATGTCGGAATTTTTGCCTTTATCTACTTACCATCCTCTACCTTCATACCAAATTTCATGTTTCTAGCTTACTCCAAACACCCTAAACAATATGATGAGTGAGTGAGTGAGTGAGTGAGTCAGTTAGCCTAAAATGTGCAATTTCAGGGGTCCACAACTAGAACATAGTTTGAGATACGAATATGAAATTTTGTACATCTGCACATATTTACCATATCTCCTTAACGGCAAAAGCTGATATTCCTATCTTTAACATCTTTTTTCTAACGGGGCCCCCAAATCGTCGATTTTGCCATAAACTCTTGTTCCTGTATAACATGCTTCTGGCAGTGCTGACGTTTACTTACGCGAAGAACTTGGCTCATGCACTGCCGTGCATATTGATACAGGTATCAAAAGGAGAAGAGGTAGATAGCTCCAGTGACATTGACGACGTAACAAGTCAGGTTAAAGCTGCTCAAGAGTTACTTGCTCTTAAGCACAAAAATGAAATACCGAATGTAAAAAGTGATAATATAGTAGTGAACGATATAAATATGGTAGATAATTCAGAAAGTGGTGAGAAACAAAATGTAAAAAAAAGACCAATTAATCCTGAGGAAAGCTCTGGTAGTGATGGGCGTCATGCTACCAAAGCGGCCAAATTCCATGAGTTTTCTGAGTGTCAGGAAAGTAGATCTCAGCCTGTTCGCTTTCCCTCTTCTAATGTCGGCCCTTTCATGGCTATTGTAGAAGGTAAGAATCATGAAAACATTGGGGGATACCAAACCCCACTTATAGCGATGCGCCTTCAGCAAGTAGGTGTGGATCTCGAAGAAATTGAACCAGCAGGACGGTTTCGTGTGAAGATCTACTTCTCCTCGTATGGAAAAGCAAATAATTTCGTCTCCAACATAGAGTTACTGAATAAACTTAACTTGACTGCCAGAATTCCTTTAATGCTTACAAGGCGTATTTGTGTTATATATGGTATTCCTACTAATATTAGTTTAGACCTCATATTAGACAATTCTGAGTGCGTGTTCCCTATATTGCCATTGCGTAGACTGAAAAAACGTATTGTCTCTGGAGAGGGTCAAGTGCAGTTTGTGGATATCCCTCTGATAGAATATACATTAGAGTCCCAAACTCTTCCTTCTCACATTAGCGTGTTTAAACAAAGACACGAGGTACAGCCTAAGAAACGAAAGGTACTTCAATGTTCTCGGTGTTTATATTTCAACTACGATAGCTCCAGATGTGTCAAGGAACCTGCGTGTCAACTATGTGGTGAGAGCCATAAAGATAAATGTATCTCAGTACCTAAATGTCTTCATTGTAAATCACACTTGCATTCTTCTCTATCCTTAGATTGTCCGGAACGAAAGCTGCAGCAGGAGGCTTTGGACTTGATGATGAGGGACAACTTAACCTATTGGTCAGCTATTAGAACAGTTAAAGGTCTACCTGTAAGAATCACCAAGTACACTAAATCCTCCTATGCTACTATTGTTCAAACTTCAGCTCAACCTGTTCCTCAAAGTTTGCGCCATCGAAACGACAAAAAATTACAGTCTGTAACTAACTTCAATGATAGTCAACATGACTCGTCAGTTAAGAGAAGTGATCTTTCTCTCCAACGATTAGTACCTGTCAATAATTGGGGAAAGAAGCAGCCCTATATAGATCAGAAAGACCGACTTTCATCAAACGTCCACAATCAAATGTTGACAATCTGGTTCTCTACCTAAGGAACACACTAATGGTAGTCATGGTAACGCTTCATTGGACTTTGTGGGGTCTGATTCCTCTAAGAGAGCCAATTCAATTAATGTGACTTCTTCTCATCGCATTTCTGAACGAGCTCTGGGACAAAATATTTTACCTCGAGATATTTCTAAAAAGCCTATGGTACATCTCTGTAATACCGGCAATGGAAATCATTCTGATGCTCAATTTGGTGTAGGCATCAACCCCATGGTTTTCAATGATACGCTTCGTAGTATGATGGCAGCTGCGTCTAGTATATTAAACAACTTCACTGACGACTTTTCTGATCCAGTAGGTCAAACTATGATTCTACACTGCAAAACGATAATGAATAATGTGTCTATTCTCCTGGGTCTATGAGCAATATTTGTAAAGGGAAAGCATGTTAGTATTTATTAGTTGTTGTTGTTTTTTATTATTATTATTATTATTATTATTATTATTATTATTATATATAGTTTTTTTTGCCTAAATAGTTAGATGCGTATTGTACACTGGAACGTTCGGTCTTTCGCGGCCAGAAAAATATTCTTGTTAAAATTATTTCAAGAAATTAATCCCCATATTATCTGCTTGTCGGAAATCTGGGGAAAAGAGAAAGCATGTATAAAGCTACCTAGTTATAATTATGTTACTAACGGGTATAATGATAGTTTAAAAGGAGTAGGTATACTTATACATCAATCGTTAATTTGGGAAGAAATCGAAATTCCCTCTACGTTAAGTCTCACGGAACGCTTTGGTATCGAGATTTGCGGTGTTCGGTTTAAGTCCGGTACAGGGCCTATATCTCTTTTTTCAATTTATATCCCTTCGGGGTCAAGTAAGAAGTACATTTCTTTAGAGTCTCTCACGCAGATATGTTCCATCACTAATGACACTTCCCTTTTGGTGGGAGATTTTAACGCTAAATTACAGGAGACTGGTCACCCTTTTACCTGTTCACTAGGAAGAAAAGTTAGGGATTTTATGGACATCTGTGATCTTGTCCTGTTAAATGATAACAGTATTACACATAGACCAGCAAATGGGACTACGCCTTCGTCGATTGACCTTGCGATGTGCTCTACTTCCTTGGGATCTAAAGTAACTTGGTATACCCTGGATCATATGTATACTAGCGACCATTACCCCTGTGTCATTGATTTTATTTCCCCCCATCAAGGTCAGTTTTTCCATGTTAAACGCCCTCTTCGTAAGTGGTGTACAGGGTCCGCTAACTGGTCAGTGTTTCAACAAAGTTTTACTTATCTTATTGATAATAAAATACCCAAGTCCCGTTCGGTCCAGGAAAGCTATACAACATTTTCAAGTACATTGGTTACTGCTCTCAATCTTTCTTGTCCTCTTAATATTCCTAATAGAAATCACAAAATTAACAGTCAGGGTTTGAAATGGTGGAACGCAAGCTGTCAGGTCCTTTGGAATGAAAAAAAGCTCAGTTATTTTAATTTTCTAGAAAGTCCTACTGTAAGCAATTTTATTCATTATAAACACATGATAGCAAAAATGAAACGAAAGGTCAAGAAAGAGAAGCGTAAGGCATGGTATTCTTTCTGTTCTTTGTTGCATCCCAAAACTCCGATCTCTACAATTTGGAAAATTTTGCGTAGTGTCAGATCTAACAAGCAGTCTCCTCATCACAGTTTTAACGCTTCGTGGCAGAACGAATTCATTAGAAAGTTCAGTGCTAATTGTTTTGACGAAAATATTCAGATACCGGATTTTAATTTTACGTGGTCTACAAAAAGTCGAGCTGGTGAAGTCCTTTATCAACCCATTTCGGTAAGAGAACTCACTCAATTAATTCAAATAAAAAAAATCCTTGTCCAGGTCTGGATGGTATTCCTGCTGAATCATTGAAAAACTTACCTGAAATAGGTATTAGGTGGTTGTGTACCATTTTCAACGCGGTGTTATTGACAGGCCAGGTTCCGGTAGAATGGACTGATCAACTAATTTATCCCATTCTGAAAGCGGGTAAGGATGCTTCTAAAGGCAGTAATTATCGTCCGCTGGGTTTAACGTCTAACATCTTAAAAGTATTTGAGAGATGTATTCTTAGTAGAATGGAGTGGTTCCTTGAAGCAGAAAACAAGTTTCTGCCATCCCAATTCGCTTTTCGTAAAAGCAAAGGTACTAACGACGCCATAGCAACCCTAGGATTATTTGTAGCCAACAACTTCGTCAAGGGGTATCCTGTTCATGCTGCTTTCACAGACGTCAAACATGCATATTATTCCATTAGCATTCCTATTTTAATTAATTTCTTATCATACCTGAAATTCCCTAATTTTTACCTTCGTCTCCTTTGGAACTTACTTCATTCTCGTACCGGTTATTTTTATATGGACGGCGGTATAAGTAGTAAAATACAGATAAATGTAGGGATACAACAGGGATCGGCGATTAGTCCTCTACTTTTCAATATCTATCTGTCAGAGATTAATAAGATTATCCCTCCCCCTTTCAGATTCATTCTGTATGCGGATGATTTGTGTATAATGGTGCCAGATGATAAATCTAAAGGCTGGTTCATGGAACTGGAAATTCTTATAAATTCCGTAGACTCATGGTTGAAAGAGCGCAACTTGGGTATTTCGGAGGAAAAATCAAGTCTTCTCACTTTCCTCCCTCCTTATAGTAGATTTAAAAGACCAAATACAATTAGAATAACAAATATTCCTATTACAGATAGAGTTAAATACCTTGGGGTTACCTTTGATGTCAAACTTAATATGTGTATTCACGGCAACTTAGTTCTTTCCAAAGGCTTGAAGATCTTGAATATTTTAAAATCTTTAGCGACTACTACGTTTGGTGGATCACAGTCAATTCTATTGTTATTTTTTAAAAAATATTTCATTCCTAATGTAGAGTATGGTCTTTCGGTTTTACCTTTTCTTTCGAAAAGAGTTTGTGAAAGAATAGAAGTAATCTGTCGAAAGGCAATAAGAGTAGCGCTTGGAGTTATGAAGAATAATCCCAATATCCCGACCTATTTAGAGTCTCATATCTCTACCTTTCGTTATCGTAGACTCAAAGGAGCTTCTAAATTCCTCATTAAGACTTTAAATTCACCTTCGCATCCTTTTGTAGATTTATTCGAAGAGGCTCTGAAATTAGAAAGCTATAATTCGCGAGCAACGGAGAATATTTGGTTAGAAATAAATAGGCAATATGGGAATCAGATTCGTTGTATGCACAGACCGAGGAAAGAGCTTATTTATAAAATTACTTGCCCGCTTGAAACTTTACAGGATATTTATTTTTCCTGTTACCCAACAATAGAAGACTACAAATCGAGATGGGAAGATTTTTATTTTCTTTTTACTGATGGTAGTAAGAATAAGGATGGAGCTGGGTGTGCTGTCTATGACCCTCAGAAAAATTATTCTCTTAAGTATCGCTTGGAATCTTCTTTTAATATTTATTATCTGGAATGCTTTGGTATTTACAAGGCGTTAGGGTATTCTTTGCTTCTTCCTAATAAGAAAATATTAATCCTCACTGATTCTCAAAGTGCTCTACTTTCAATACAAAGGAACTACAGTGATCTGTTTAAATCCCATCCTATTATCTTTGATCTTTTAGAAATGTACTATCTTAACCTCAAATTGGGTAAAACAATTCATTTTACCTACGTAGGAGCGCATGGAAAGGTCATATGCTATGGTAATCCGCTGTATTCTCCGGCTATCGTTGATAGCTTAGCTCGTTCTAGTACTTCTTTACCTTCTATTACAAAAACACGGAGATACTGGAAAGACACTATCCCTCTTGTTTTAAACGTCACTAAGCAGAAAGACAGATCTGCATTATTAAACGAGCTTTCTCTTTCGGGTTCTATTTTTAATAATTATTTTAATGTGCATGACAACTATCCATGGTTTTCTAAATTTCAAATTCCTCGTAAAATATTGATAACTACTCTACGTGGGCGTACTAATCATACGCGTCTTAAAGCTCATATGCACAGGATTGGCTGTAGTGACTCTCCAATGTGTGAATGCATGTTAGCTGAACAGGACTTTATTCATGTCCTTGCTCATTGCAGCAAATATAGAGCTAACCGCAATTCTCTGCTAAAGGCTCTGTACCGTACTAATATCAGGAAGCCAATATCTCTCGAAAGCCTCCTATTTGATCCTAGTAAAGACACTGTTTATCTTATTCATTCCTTTTTTCAAAGGATTGGTAAAATTATCTAACATGCTTATCCGAAAAAAAAACCCGCATAAAATGTAACTATCTCTATAAAGCTATACGTGTGCTGTTCGTATTGTATTCTTGACTTTGGTCAAACTTCAGTGCAAGATATATGCTATTGTATGTTACTTGAAGATGGACATGAGGTAATCTGGCCTAAAAACGATAGCTGTTAATATATATACAAATTCGTTTGTCACAGTCTGCTACACCTATTTTAACTTGGAAGAATCTCACATCGACGTTTCGCTAAGTCATTCTCAGGATCAAAGTGGTACCCAAAGTCTCGGAGAACATCACCTTGTATGCTTAAGAAGAAAATGTAATGGCTTTGTCTAATAGTTTAATGTAGAACCTGTAACTTTGGCTTCAATTGTCCTCGTTAAGGCAGGCTCATGAAGAGTAGCCAACGAAGAAGAAATAAACAAACAAAACAAACAAACAATCTTAATGATGTTTGTTATATGTTAGATATTTAAGATTTTGTACCTTTACCTTGTTGTGGACAATAATAAGTAGATATATGTGACTATGTACGTTATTGTTGGGTAAAGTGACATGATCTATTAGTAGCACGCGATCATTCATTGGTTATAAATATTGAAACTAAGTGCACGCCTAATTGTATGCCTGCATGTCATATGTCTGTGTGCATGTATACTCATATAATAAAGTACCTTTAGTGCAAGGTGTAGGATTAACCAGTTGTTGTGTGTTTACATTGGTTTACGGAACTAATATAGTTTAGTGGCTACGACGGAATTGCTCTTATTTACTCACGTAGCAGTTTTCAATGTACTTCTTTTGTAACCGAGCTTCTGAGAAGTTACCAGAAACTTCATAATTGCAGAATTTTTAATCTGAATAATGACATATATAAAATCACTAACAGCTCAATATAAGAGCAGGAAACCCTTAAAATATTATTTCTGGTCGAATTTTTAAAGCTTGGAGTATATTCGTTTAATTGTTTTATTGAAGCATTTAACTTAAAATTGTTGCGAGAGCTATAGATTTAATGCTGCGCATACGACAGTATCGCTGGTTGTAGCCTGTCTGCCTCTGCTTGCTAGTCAGATGACGTCACACGCTCTCAACCAACTCCAGCAAAGCAACGAACTGGACCTACCTTTCTCCTCATATCTACCTACCTTGAGTACGACCTTTAAGTTAACAGTTTTTCATAAATGTTTATTGTTGTAAATAGGTTTACTACTCCTTGGAATACGACAAAAAGTACGCTAACCTAGGACAATTTGCAATTCAAATATTTATTTTATATTGATTATTTATCGTGTTCAAAACACACATGTATAAATCCCCTTTGATTAGTGCACGAAAAATGCCCTTGATGACGTCATCAATATGGTGTCTATGCGAAGACAGCGACTTATTTTTAAACGACAATATCTTCTCACAAAATGAAGACTGTAGCTTCGTTCTTGTGTAAAATTAAAGGTAACGAATGGTGTAAGTATTCCAAGTCTATATGGTTTGAAACAACTACCGACATATTTAAATATGGCGGATGTTATTCTCGATTTCCAATGTTGCTTTATTGGCAAATTACTATGAAGGTGTCACAGATGAGAGAAAACATCCTAATGTAAACGTGATAGAACACAAGCTAAGCTTTCTACCGGTACCAATAGCGTTGTGATATGTTAGACACTAAGTGAGCTAGTAGAATTTATGTGGCGCCATGTGTTGAGTTTTGGGACCTTCAACTAACAATGCTATCTATGCACCTTTCTAAAAACTTTCAGCAGTCATAATTCTACAACACATTAAAATAAATACTTTATTCTACTTTTAGATTAAAGAAAATGAAATTCCTTGCCGTTTCATCAGAGCAGGAAATATGTCTTTTATGGGTGTCTTCCTAGAATGCTCTCCAGCTTTCTACACGTTGTAATTTGGAAATGATAATATATATTGACTGCTGATGGTATGAGCTGTTTTCCTATTATTTCATGGATTCTTATGAATCTACTCTATGAATCTCTGTATTTTACCTTACAGGCTCAAGTATTGGATTATTTTCTTTCTGAATACCAAACATTACTTCAATTGACAGGAAATATAAAATTTGGTTGGCTTTATGATAATATTTTTACTGCTCTAAAACGTTTGAAATGTAATATCAAATTGACATTGTGTAATCGTAGGTGTGTAGAATTTCATAAAGGGAAATTCAAATCAAATTAAATTAGCTCTTGAAAATGAAGTTAATACTGTATTTAAATTAGTTTCAGTATTTCTCGCGTTTATAAACGAAGATTAAATTTTCTTTTTGGAGAAGAGCGGAATGTATTTTCATTAAATTTCATTCTCATCTAAGCTTTCATTTTTAAACTGGAAAGGACCATTGCAAACCTTGAAATTCTCCACCTGTAGAAGTTCATTGGAAGCCATTTATACGGTATTACATCCAAATAAATCAACCATTATACTACATGCCTTTCTTGAAAATCAGTTTGTAAGAGACCTTGGGTGCAGAATAGTGTCAATTTCTGCTTTATCTCTTTGTAACCTTCTACTTTTTATACAAACAAAATACTCATAACATTTAAATGCGTGACATTGCAGCACATTCTTTGAAGTAATGGTCAACCATCAGTGCTGTAATAGATATGTTATCCAAAGAGTTTTACGTTGAAACAATGCAGCACATTGGAGTGAGTTTTCACTCATTTTTACGCTGAATATCTCTTCTCATGTAAATCTTATAGCTGTATTTGCCTATCCAATATAAAAGCAAGACTACCAAGTATGTGTGTCTTCATCCACCGGTAGAAGTGTTGCTGTTTTAATTTTGATTGAAAGTATGCATTCCATAATGCTCAGATCGGCATCATCCTTGCTATATATATTTTTTGAAAGAGGTGAAAGCTTGTAAGTTCAGTTATCCGTCGTTTATTTCTCTTCCTTGATAGGAATATTTATTTTTGGCCCTAAAAAGTCATTTCTGGAGTAAAAATGGCTGTCGGTCCAATTCTTCTTGTTCGCCTTGTATCCGTCTCTTTCTTGATACGCCTATTTGATCCTGGTTTGTATCCATCAAGAGCAGTCATTATGTTGCCATAGTTTGAAGCAATAAATGCTGCATAGACTTTTAGATATTTTTTCGTATGTCATGTTGTCTTTGCCCGTGTAGTGTATGAACTCCCATTCAAAACATACTGATGGCTGGTTTAATTGAAATCTGGTATTTTGTTTCCATAGGAGATAGAATTTATAGTAACTGTGATTTCTTGATTCATCCAAGAAGAAATGAACTTTGCAGGAGTGAATTTGGACGTGTAGCCAGTTTTTGATGAAATATATCCTTCAAGGTGCAGAAGACGATACCAGTATCTGTAACAGTAACGCAAAATAGTCCTGTTTATCATTTTGACGTTTTCCACACAAGGTTATATAATTACAGAGGATTATTCTCCATCAGTAATATTTAATTTAAATAGTTTATATAAGATTTCCTATTGCTGAATAGAAACTTTTACCTCATGTAATTTATTGACAATCAATTACCATGTCCTCGAACGGAACATAATGGTTATCCAAGTTACGTTTCAAAAAGGGCTCTCTAATACATTTTTCTAACAGAATTTTCTGTAACTTCTTTTCAACCACCATATTTTAGTAACCCTTTTTAGTATCCCGCGACTATTTATTTGGTAAATTGAAACTAATAAATCGACGACTGAGGATTGCATTATTGTATTTCCATAGAAATCCTCAGGATACGAGATACAATTTAATGTTTTTAAAAATAAAATGAAATGGAAATTAGAACCAAAACTTGTCATCTTTTAAAAATAATAACTTTTAAAGTATCTTATATAGAACACTTGGTGTGCGTAGAAGTTGAAAACCAAGTTGCAATCCCAGTCAGTCACTTACATATGCTACACAATTTTACTCCTTTACTTCCTGTCGCACGCAATTAAGTGGAATAAATTGCTGCGTAGGACTCTGTTATCTGTTTGTGGTTACAAGAGTTGAACGTTGAATTAGTCAGTTTTCGTTGGGAGAGCTCTCCCTTATACGCACTGCCATTTGTAGAGAAGGAACGTGGAACGATAGAGTAGGGTTATCTTATTAGAAGAGAGGTTGGCGGAATTCTGGACAGAAACGATTTCATTTGTAGGAAGATCTTTCGTTGTAAATTTGGTTTGATTTGACTTCATTTGTAATTCCGAGTCAGTTTACAGGATCTACGAATGACATTAAGGAAGAGGGACGAGCGAAGGAAGTCGGTCAGAGCCTAGTTTCATTATTTGCAACTTTTTTTTGCTCAGTCGAAATTACACGTGATGGAAAACTAGTCAGACTTCCATTAAGGTAAAATGTAAGGGAAAATCCAATCCGCATAGTTACGCTTATCCGTTCTGCAAGAGAAGATGCATATCAATAAGAAGTAATTGAAAGGTGTCACTTTGAAAGAGAAATATGTGCGATGTTACGTCAAATGAATTTTACCACGGATAAAACCAGAGAACATAAATCATTTTCACATATCGATGCTTCAAGTTCTAACGAAGACAGGTAAAGGGCTAACTCCTCAAGTTCTAACGGCTATATAGCCGAGTTTTCTTCAAATAGCAGGTAACGCCATTTTCGGAATCTCTGACTTGAGAGCAGAAGCAAATTAACCACGTTTCAGGATTGCCAACTAAGATATATATGTAGTTTTCTCTCATAGCTCCTACTTCCCCCTGCTCTCTCTCTTTGTGTGTGTGTGTGTGTGTGTGTGTGTGAGAGAGAGAGAGAGAGAGAGAGAGAGTTCATCTGTGTGTGACAACAGTTTGACTGACAGAATTTCAATGCCATAGAAGGATTGAATCTTCTTTGGAAAGTCTACATAACATAAAACTGACTTTTTCAGTAAAAGAAGGCTTGTTGAGTGCTCATTCATAGTTGAAGAATAATATTGTCAAATATCCTGTGTTCGTTGATTGCTAATTCCGAAGGTTTCTCACACTGGTTCTTTGACAATATCACGCTTTCATAAAGACAACTTTAAGTTCTTTGGTGAATGTTATCGGCAAAAGCGACACACTTGGAATCCAAGCACTATGGCTGGTGGACAAATCTCTTGAATTTAAGAACAATAGTGCCGTATAACCGACCTTTACTTATTTTAAGTAATTACAAAGTGTCTTATTCATTACAATTTTTGTATTAGTCAGTAAAATATTGGAATACATTGAAATGTTTCGAGGCTCATGTCACGATACTGGGAATGTTTGGATAATTTGGTCATAATACTAGGAAAGATATATTTTAATATTTAAGCTCATAGAAATACCAGAGACAAAGATGAATAACTCCTCAATGTGATGCGAACGTCTTCATTCTAAGACGATTTTTATTTTTTCAGAGGACACCTGCATATAATAACAATTGAGTAATAATCTTGTTTCACATAATAACAAGTCATTAATGGTTATATAACAGAGAGCACAAATATTCAATATGACACGTTCCACGTAGAAAAGACACATCATTTAACCTTGACAGTGAGAAGAAACGTGCTATCCAAAAATTATTAGTAATATTAAATTATGTCATTATCTGCACCTGCACCAGCAGGACACGTGTTTTAAAAAGACGTAAACATCTCACTTTGAGAACCTCACGATTTTTCCCTATCCTAAAATTCCAAAATTATATCACCTTCTTTGACTAGTAACAGTTTTCATATGAAAACCCTTTCCACCTTTCCTCTTAGCCCCAGTCTACTCCAGTTTCTTGATAGTTCAGTCTCTCCAGTCTTTCAACGCCAGCCAATTTTCAGAGTGACAATTGATTTAAGACTTAGTCAAAAATTGAACTTTAAAATGTTAGTCCAAACACGTTTGAACTTTACTTGAATTGCAAAGCATTAGACTCAGTGATATTCATCGAAAATCAGAATTTATTGAAATCGGTTCTACGTGTGCGAAGTGTATTCTGATAAGACTTTAACAACATACACTTTAATAACAGCTAGAATATTGTGGTGAGTTGTTTTTCTCTAAGAATAATTTTGGTGCATAATTTAAGATGGTTTATTCTGGTATCTGGAACTACTAGCTATTACGATTTCCGTGTTCGGCTCGAAGGTCCCGGGTTGGAGTTCCGGCAGGGGCATGGGTGTGGATTTTAACAGCTAAAGGCAAATCGTGACGGGCCGAAGTCCAAAGTTACTAGACTGGCCCATATAAAAATAAAGTTTTTCGAAGTTTCTATTTCCATGTATTTAGTATGTAAACGTATTTGAGCAATGATCCAAGTTACTTTCGTCGTTGGTATGCGCCGGCATTTCCAAAATGCATTTCTGTGTTTCTCTCCGAACTTCCACACTCTTGCCCCTCTACATTTAACTTTAAACTTGTGCTACCGAGCTACGACCTCCAAATTTGTTAAAATCATGGTGTTAGGCACCACAATTAACTTGTACAAACCGAAGAATTCGGTTCGTTAGCACTAGGACAGCTTGCATCTCAGTTTTCTTGGACGAAAAGTCTTGGCTTTAAGAGTTTGCAGCTCAATCTCTGACGTCATTTTTATCAAGTTTCTTGAACAACGAGTTGTTGAAGACTTGTGTTTTATTGATCGTGTACGAAGGTCTTTAATAATCATCTCCCAAAATGTGTTTCAATATGTTAGAATTATTTTGTATGGGGTTCCAATATGTTGGAATTACTTGTAGAAACGTTGAGTGTACGTTATATTGTTATGAATATGTAACGTTTCATAAATACGTATACCAGTGATATAGCCGACGTAGTAGTCGTGTGGGTTGGGACGCTGAGCCAGAGACTCGAAGGTTCCGGGTTTGAATCCCGGATGGCGCATGAATGTGAATTTTAATTAACATTGCATTCATAATTGTGACGGGCCGAAGTCAAAGTTACTAGCAATGAGCCATACATAATAAAGTTTACAAGTTGTTTTACGACTCATCTACATATGCACACAAGAGCTGCATGGATGAGGATAACAGGAGACCAAGAGTTGTGGAGAGAAATGGAAGAGGCCTTCATCCAGCAGTGGATAGAAAACGACTGAATATGATGATATGATGATGATACATGCAAACAGGTCTTCAGAGAGAGAGAGAGAGAGAGAGAGAGAGAGAGAGAGAGAGAGAGACAGACAGACAGACAGACAGAAGGAGGCAGAGAGATTAAATGTGATCGAAAATCCACTTACACTAGGAAAACAAACGGTATTCACCAGACCGTGCAACTTACTATATATATAAAGAAAATCCTTTTTTATATGTGGTATATGCCTAAATACACATTAAGTTTGACCATTTGATGTAGTACCCATGGTCACTATTGTATTGTAATCACGTCACCATCGTTCTAATGGCTTACTATGCTGATTAGTTTAAGGAATTTATTAGGTAATTCTATTTGTCCCGCAGAACGAGGTCTGAATGATAAAATGAGCTAATCAAACCAGAAGTATTCTCACTTTGTCACTGTTTACGAGCAGAACCTACATTTGTCTATTCATGTGCGTATGTATACATGTATTGCATTGATCCAAGGAAAAAGAAACAGTTGTATAGGACATAAAGAGAAAATACATTTAAATATAGGAACCGACGTTATGGAGGTAATTAAAGATACATATAACTTTTACTGCTTTTCTGGAATGTCATTATTTTCAAACAATGTTTCCAGAAATTTAGTAATTTTAGAGAAACATTTACGGCTCCGAAAATTATTAAATGCAACAGCAATTCTTTACATTTTACTCTAATGCTCACAAATCAGATTTTATGTGATAAACAATAAAAGAGACAGTGTGTTCGTTTCACCAAAGCTAACGACAATTCTTTTATACAATACAACGTATCCGAGCACTTTGTTTTTAGTCTAGAAATCGTTTTGTGAACGAAGAGTTTTAGTTAGTACATAGGTGTCTATTGTCTACTTCTAGACACCTACATGGGGACTTCTAAGATCAGTGATAGACCTATAAGTGACCTATTGTTTTAAGGACAGTAGTGAACATGTTAAAAAATCGTGCATACAAGGTACTTTTTAAGTACAAGGGTATATTTCTTGAGTAACTAAAACATGATGCTAAAAGCCTAGAAAAGTGCATTTCTATTGAAATAATAAACATATACTATTAATATTAAAATTTATTTATTTATTCCCGATTGTCACATTCTTCTTGCACATTTTCAAAAACAAGAATAAAAATTTTAATAAATATTTCAGATGTAGAGCTAAGAAGTTGTGCCCATGTAGTACGTGCTACGCCAGACCGATTATAGATTTTTGAAGACGAATTATATATTTTTTAAATTGTTTAAGCATTATTTTTGTGAATGAATGAATTAAAAAATATAAAAAATAAAAACATACTTTTCTTAAACAATTCGTACTAAAAAGTAAAAAAAAAAAAATAATTTTGTTTTTGCATGACTAAAAAGAAAAGCATGAGGCGCACTCTCATATACAATCACTTAATAAAGTCTTCTATTGGCGCGCCTCATGCTTTTCTTTTTAATCATGCATAAACAAAATTATTTTTTACTTTCTAGTACGAATTGTTTAAGAAAAGTATATATTTAAAAAGCTTTTTTCATTATTTTCTTCGGAGTTATTTCGGTGTTCGGATACTATTTTTCAAGCTATCGTAATATTTTGTGACCCAAATCCTAAAGTGTTCTGCAACTAATCAAACGACAGATCGTTGCAGGCTAGTATTTTTTAGGATATAGAAGTCCATATAAAAATATATTTAAATATGCTTTTAAAACATATAAATACTGTATATATATAAACATATGAAAGTAACAATGGAATATTGTATTGTCACCCGACTTACGTCGCTGTGCAAAAATTCATGACTGTATGACGTAGGGAAATGAGTTAAATTAAAGTTACAAGATTTGAGGACACCACGAACCATTGTGAACTTAAGAAAAGACTGTAAACATTGTACCATTTCTTGAGGGGAGTTCAGAATTCGTGGGTGGAAGCAAAATGTCCAAATTTCGCAAGTATTTCGTGAGTTGAAAAACACATTTCCACAAAATCTTAATAACCATTCAACTACTCAATGTGTTTTATTGTGTGTTTAAAACTTTCACGAATTAGCGAAATTCTACTGTTTCTATCTATAGATCATGCCGTTAAACTTAGTTCACGCAGACATTTATTTGTTAAATACGTATCAAATGCGGAGCGGGAAAATTGTGACTAGTATCGGTATATGTTAAGGTTGAGTACAGTGGTAATTGAATCCCGATATTTCATACTTTTGCCATTCTTGTAGAGGTGTGTAAGTATAAGGGGTGGGATGAGTGAGTGTGGCTATCGGAAATTTCTTGCAGAGAATCGAGAAAATTCCTGTCCCTGTACTGATTAGGGAAGTTCTGAAATCTCGAAAAATTTTAAAAGGTCGATAAGTCACAAGTCGGGAAGTCCTTCGACTTTGGAAAGTACCGATCAAGCGCTTGGAATTTTTCGACGCGTTTCGTCCCGAAGATTTCTCATTCCGTTCCGACGAAAAAAAAAAAAAAATCTGGCCGAACAAACTCCTGCTTGCAAAGTCCTTAAGGAAGAAACAAAAGATGACTACCAATTAATGCATCTTATTTTCACCTACCTTAATGTGGTTTGGAATCCGCAAGAAGTTAAATCGCAATCCACAGGTTTGTTTCACAAAGGAGACTAGAGAGGGTTGATGTCACTATAATACTGTATTATACTTGAGCTAACTTTTGAGCTTGTGTTGTTAAGGTTCGATGAAGGAAACAAAATATCATTTTTTTTTAACATATGGTAAGTTGTCTAAAATACACGAGGAACAACTTCTAGTTTTGGAACAAAATAGGCGGCTTGGTTGTTATAACTAACCAAATTCAAGTTTGTTGGAACGAAGTTACGTGAGGACGGTTGTCAATCTTATTATTTATTTGAATTTTGTTTCGTTGCACTTTCACTGTCGTCTCAATGCACTGAAGTCAAATGAAGTACCAGATCTGTTTCCCCGTATCTTTGCCAACATTTTTATTGCAAGTGTCTCTTGCGATCTGACGAATTAAGTATAAGTAGCGTTTGGAAAGCAAGTTAGGGCGTGTGATTCAATGGTCTGGTGACTACAGCATCGGATATGTGTGCCAGTGGATCTCGGTTCGATTTCTTTGCAGAGCAACGTTTTTTTTAAGAGAAATAGATTAAGTTTCATTTCTTGTGCTGTCAAGACTACTTCAACCTTGATTCTTGTAAACTAGACTACTTAATTCAACCTTGTTTTAACCTTGTCTTGATTTGCTATCCTTACCCAAAGTTCCCCCACTTGCCAGGTTGATCCACTCTTGAATTGGGTCTAAATTTCAATGTTGGCCTTCCTATCCATGGCAGTAAAAATATAACCTGATTACTAAGACGCCTTCGTTCGCCAATGCTTACTCGACATCACATATCTGTGAATCATGAATAATTCAAAAGCGCGTTAAAATGTTGAACATGCCTACGCAAGTACACGGAAGCATTTATTAGTAATTAATACTAGCATTGAGGAATGTTTTCTTTTAAAAAAGTAAAGAAAGTTCTTCTGCATGGTGATGGAATCCTGTCCAAGCGCGATTCGGCATATATTTTCGGAGTATTATCCTAAAGGGGAAATAGAAATGCTTTGCTTGCATGCGTGGATCAAATCCGAGCCTTCCATACAAAAAGCAGGCCTTTCTACGGGTTAGGATACCGAGGCTACTTGAGGGAAAAGATTTCCAAAGGGTATTTACACGATCCTCTCCGTTCTGTGTTGAAATCGTAGTGTGACTTTTCAATTAAAACTTGAACTGAATCTGCAAATGTAACTAGAACATGAACGAACAGATATAATGCTCGAGCTCGGGGCTGCAATTTTGCCTACATTGAAGCCTAGCCTTGACGTGCCTCTAGCCACTACATTTTATATAAATATTGCAATATAACTTCTGTAGTACCAGTGACATATTTTCAACTCCGAGTAATGTATTTGAAAGCTAACTTAGAGACAATTTGTAAATTCAAATATATATTTCTTTTTCTCATGTTTCCTCTATACGAATTCGTCAGCTCAACTTTGTATTTGTATCAACAAATAAATGCATTAAATAGGATTGTTTTTCTGTTTGGATAGTTTTTGTTAACAAATAGAGCAATGACTATACGTGAAACTTTCGTGTCTCACAAATAGAGAGAAAATATTTTCACGCTTTGAGGATAACTTCGAAACCCTTGACAATCACACTGTTAGAACAAGAAACTAAATATAATGTACACTCATGAAGTGTGATTTGGTAGCTTTTTATGGAAGGGCTCCGCGAATAAGGTTATTCCAACACCAAACATTAAGTCAGGTAAAGAAATGCCGCTACTGTTACGAGAGGTAAAAAGGAATCTTGTTTCTTTTGTCAAATAGTCTTGCACAAGAAAGGTTTTATGCATGAATATAAAATTACTTTGCAGTGTATTTTATTATTCGGTGATAAACTGAGGTGAGTTCTCTAATGATATATTCAAGAGAGGTTCTGAAAGCATTATTTCAGTAAAAAAAAGTCAAGTACAGACATTTTCCATTTTCATGTAGCTAATATGGGCGAATGAAATAGAGCACTTATTTGATAGAACGAAATAAAATATAATACTATCACACACACACGCACAGAGAGAGAGAGAGAGAGAACATAACAGCTTGAAATAGCTTTAATTTCATTTTATTGAAGATCGTGAATGAAATTCAGAGACATTCTGAAGTATTTGCTATTTGACATCATTTTCAACGAAAAGTGTCATAGTTAGAACATATTATTAACTCTTTCTCGTTCCAGATACATGGAGCAAATATAGTAGCAGTAAAGTGATGTATTAATTTTATAAAGTATTTCAAATTTTTAGCATCTAAAAGTTTTACTTTTATCAGTTTAGATTTTTTTATTCAACCATTAAGCTGTTAGTGAAATGTAAAATGCATGTAGAACAGACCTACACATATAACATTGCTTAGATATCTTTTTCTCTTCTAAACATACTAGCAGTTTTTGATTGTAAAAATTAGCGTTAACGTTACTTTATTATACTTCAAGAGAGTATCTCAAATGAAATTACTTATGTCATACAGTACATACGTTTTAAGGTCGTTGAAACGTTTTGTCGCTAGAAGTCACTGCTGTTATATTTAAAAAAATAACATAAATTAATACACAAATCTTAAATATAGTGTTGTTATATTTGACATATCTTTTACTTTTTAAAAGTTATTACCCTTTAAAGTGTTTAAAGATATGTCGAATATAACAAGAACATGACGGAAGGATAGTTAAAACGTGTGCTCCTAATTTTAAACTTTGAAATCTTATTCAAGATGTGGCGTCTATAACCACTGACTACGTCACAATGTTTCTCACATTTCGGAAACCTCTGACAGATATATCGAAAGCGGTCTTTTATTCGTTATAAAAATGAAAGACATGTTTCCAGAATAAAATAAACTTCGACCCTATCTCACTTCCGGAGTATGTGTTTCCATTGTCCACTCATAGACATGCTTTTTTTGTTTAGAATATTTGGAATAGAAACTAAATTGATAAATACTACACAAGACACAGTATTGATAGTTGAATAATGTGAATTCCAATTGGTCATACTGGATACATGTACACCATGCATTATTATCAACAGTGACTTCCAGTTGACAACAAAACATAGTTGCACGTCTTGCAATTAAGATCAAAAAGCACTGAACTGCTGAACAAGACTATATTATTCGTAAAAAATAAATTACATGTAACGTTTCGACCTTCTAGCCAAGATCCTCATCAGACGTCTCAAGAGTGTATGTCTGATGAGGATCTTGGCTAGAAGGTCGAAACGTTACATGTAATTTATTTTTTACGAATAATATAGTCTTGTTCAGCAGTTCAGTGCTTTTTGACTTCCAGTGTGTCGTATAGCACACAGGGAAAAGTAAAATGTGTATTTATCGACACCACCCGAATATAAGTGACCCAGTGACGCGATTACACGGTCCGAAACTTGATCCGGACTTGACCCAAATATCCAGATTAATTGTGACGTAGCAACTGTCACTGCGTGACTGCATCTCTTGTGACTGTTGTTTATATCAATCAACGCTGTCATTTGTGAGATTCACAACTTAATTGAAAATAGCCTTTGCGAAGAGCGGGGCAGATGTTTACACACCTAGGGAGGTATTTGTGTTATTTTGGAGGATATGAGACTATTTCCATATGTTCTTATAATTAAGGTATGGGGAAATAAAACGTCCTCCAAATAAACTCTCACATCTTGGCAGAAACATTATTGACGTAAGTAGAAATTAATTTATAGAAAGTTAATTTTATTCTACATACATGGCAAACAATTTGTTTTTATTTTATGAGACTTTTCGTTCCATACTTAGTTGTCCTTCTCACTTTACAGCGAATGTCTGACATTAGAGTATCCCAACAATTCACGGGTATTGCAGATAACATTTTCCTCATCCTTTTAATCAGCCCATTCTTTGACTTTGCCTCCCGTTTGTATTCATACACTCTACGTAATTGTGGTACATTTGGAAAGTTGTCCTCTTTCGCGAAGAAATTGATGCTCATTTCCCGCATTCTCTGAACAGTTGCCGCTTCGCAGTGGGCAGATGCGAGATGGGGACAAAGATATAACCTTGATTATCAGGATTGTGCTGTTGAATATAGGGGTGCAATGCATTTCCTGATGCACGTTTCAGCGTTCATCGCTCCCCGGGCCTTTTGCAAAAATGGCTCTGGATGCACTTTCCACACCGTCACGTAACCACATCGTCACTTTCTCTACGATAAGAAAACTGCGGTAAACTTTATTTTATATGAGCAAGTCTAGTAACTTTTGACTTCGGCCCGTCACGATAGATCATCTACATCTAGCTAAACTCCACAAACAACCATGCCCCTTCCTGGACTCGAACCCTTGATCTTCGAGTTGTTGGCCTAACGCCTTAGACCGCACGGCTACCCGGTCTGCGACTTTCTCTACGAATTTGGCTTTTATCTTGTAAACTTTTGACTGCAGATGCAGCTTCTTCCTTCTTCACAAAATATTTGGTCGGATGTGGGGAAAGGAAGGGGTCGTCCATTAAAATGTCGAGATCAAATAAAGCACCTCTGGTTCCCTTAAACAAATGCGACAGTCGTTTTCGCTGCTTCTTCTTTTGATCAGGCTTGACTTCAGGGGGCAATTTTCTGTTTTCTTTCTATGTATCCCATATCTTGCTTTATTTTCTTCGTCGTTTTGTGACAGTGCCCGAATTTCTTCTCGCGTTGTCTGTAGTTGATGCCAACTTTCATGTGCTGGGTCATTTGCAATAATCGCTTCTCATTTCTGTTCAATTTCTTCCTCGAGAGACTAGATCCTGGTTTACCCTTTACACTCTGCCCATTTACTATTTTCGTTAGAGTCTTATAAACCCAGCTTCGGCCATGTTCTTCCTTAACAAAATGTTTCACAATGTCTATCTTCGTGTCAAATGGAGAGGCCGCTCCAAAAATAGGGAAGAACTTGGGCTTACGATACACACAGAAAATTAAATATTTGTATTGGGGCAAGGAAAATTTACGGGGGGCTCAGGACCCCCCCCCCGTGGCTGCGGGCCTGGACTTTCACTATGTAAGAGAGTATTGGGTAACTAATCAGCCGCAATCAATCAACGTATGGTTAAATTATGTAACGTATGCACAGAAGAAAAAATGAACAGATTATCAAATAAAGGGATGTTAGTCAATTAGTTACATTTTTGAGAAAACTTAGAAAAAATGTCGTAGCTATAATATTGAAGATAAAATTTGATAGTTGTCACAATGTTTCATGGCTAGAAATTTGTGTGACTATTATTGGTATTGTTAATATCAGAAGCTTTGAAGATTCACTAAACGTTTTCTCCGAGCTATTTTGAACTATAAAGTCGAACAAACCCACAGCTCCTCACATTGATCGAAATTCTTCTGTCGAGTAGATTCAAGACAGTCCGTGACAGTATTTACGCTTCTGAACAGGAAGTTTCAACGAATATTACTAGCTCGGGTTAACCGTTTCTTAACGAGTGAATCTATAACTGTGACTTGCTAGCTACACATGCCTTGCGAATTTGCGAGAGAAAAAAATACAACACATTTCTGTTTATAGAAGCAGCTTTGCTTAACTAGATTCACTTGATGAGCGTAACAATACACAGTATTTGGAACGGACTGAGCCACCATATCTTAGTCGCAGAGCATTGGCGTAGCATCCGGGAGGTCGTGGGTGCGATCCCAGCGTTCGAGGTTGTCCTAGGGTTCTTCCTTAGTCACACCAGGGAAATGCTGGGATGTCACTTCTAACATATGCTCTGGCCGACACCTTCCTGAATCCACTCCTCAACCCTATCCCTGCCTGAGCCTTAGATGACTAAAGGCCATAAATAAAATTAAAATTCAGCATTTGGAACGGGACGATACAATGATAGCTTTAAAATTATGATTTCGCGATTAAAGTAACACGAGTCGCGCGTAATAACCTCTATCTAAAAGCGATAATGGACTGACTATTGCCATTAAAAAATTCATGATTATATGAAACCAGGAAGCTGAGAGGACACTTTATCTCGTTAGTTCACTTCCAGTCTAAACAAATATGGACCAAATTTCAGTTATAACTCAGCTTTTAAAGCTTGATATCACTGTGCGTTCTGTTTTTTATTTGTCTTACTTAATTCTTGCAAAAATAACGTAAATATTATTTGCAGTATTTTCTATTATATGCAGAATACGGTATACTATTATATGAATAACTCACTCATTAAAATTTAAATAAAAAAACGGGCCTCACAGCGATAAGAAATATATAAAATGAAGTTAGAACTGAAAATTTGGTCCACATAGGATTAGGCTGGAAGTGAAAAAACGAGTTTGCTGTGACATCTATCTTTCGACACTAAGCAGCCACTCCAGTATCGTTACGTAGAGCTCGAGGTTCTATAACGCAGTGGATCGGATCGCCAATATGTTTTGTATTTCTTTATTTATGATAAGAGACTCAACACTGGGTCGAACTGATTAGAAAAATGTAGAAATAGATTTATTTTCTCCAAAGCATGATTATGAATTCCGTTTCGTGGCTAGTGTTGTCATCTGCACTAGTTGGCAACTCTAGTTATGCGGCGCGCGGAAAGGAAGGAACAAAATAATTTACCAGCGCTCTCAACCAGCAAAACAAAACGGACGAATACACAAATACACGCTCTCTCTCTCTCTCTCTCTCTCTCACACACACACACACACACACACCCTCGCACACACATACACATACATACATATTACATACATACAGAGAGAGAGAGAGAGGGAAGGAGAATGAAACTGCGACAGCGCAGGCTAGCAGTCGAATTTTGCAGCTTGCGCGGAGGGCTGCTAGAGAACATGGGCGCCACCTTGCGGATGCAATGAAAAGTATTTTTCCATCTCCTCGCCTACTAAAGGAGGGAAGAAATGAGTAGTGACTTGATTGTTGCAACACCCTAATCTTTATGGAGTTTACTATGAGAAAAGCGATTCGGACATACAGCGGAGGGAGAACCTTTGTAGCTAGTTAGGTTTTCAAAGAGTTGCGGGAAAATTACACACCAAGATTAAACTGTAAATTTGTGAAGTATCTTTTTCTCTTCCTAAAAGGAAACTATGACTTTTTTTTAACACCGAGGGGTAAAATATTATTGCATATTCTATATTTTAGAGTGATTGAAATTAAAATTAAATAATTTAAGAAAAAAAATAGTTGCGCAACAAGTCAACAATGCCCACCGGCCGCCACTGCATATAGCCATCCTGATGACGACACCGATACATGGATAAAATTGACTAGACTATGTCAGACTATGTGCCCGTGAATTACTTTACACACAGTATTCGTGTGTCATTCTACGGATTGTACCAATTCTGTACTTGTATCAGTGTTGGTCTTTGGTGATTATGGGCATTGCGACGTGCAGTTATCAGTGTCATTTGAGTGACTATTACCATAGTGCGCAGCATTGAGTGTAAACTAGTGCCAGATATTTATATATATATATATATATATATATATATATATATATATATATATAT
>JAGDQP010001322.1:39864-102660 GCA_022664845.1 Lepisma saccharinum | reverse complement strand
TATATATATATATATATATATATATATATATATATATATATATATATTCTTTCTTTAGTGTCCTCTTGAAATAGTGTTACTTGTAAGTGGGCGACATAGTGGGTCTGAGACGCATAAAACTCATTATATATTTATTTATATTAATATGTCGTACACAACTTCTGGGGACCGAAGAACCAGTGTCTGTAAAAATCAACATCTTCTTGGTAGACTATAGCACTATACGTTCAAGCAAAACGAAACGAATATCACATTACTATCCCATTCCGCTTCTTGTTTCTCTATACATTTTAGTAAGTTATAGAAAAAATAAAGCTGATTTACCAAATTTTAATTTTTCCAGGCCATTGCTTTTGTTGAAAGCAATACACTGTAAAAAAATTAAGTACCGTACATTTAGTTTCCGTGTTGCATATCATGGTTGGTGGTCATAATCTCTTAAGGTGATATTATGAGTCCCCCTATGACTTGTGGCGAGGCAAGAAGGAGAGGTAGAACCGCGTCGTGAACGAGTTTCCAGTCCAAAGGGGGAGGGGGGGGAATAAACTTTTCAGAACTAGTTATGTGTCCGTGCGTAAGCAAAAGTAATTCGGTTCCGGAAACATCAAGCGTACAGAGACAATGAAACAACGGCAAAGTTGAAGACTAATCTTATGCATTCATTGTGTCCAGACTCTAGAAGCGTGAAATTAGTGTTTTGGAACATGAATGCATTATGAAGACCCACTCCAGACTGAGTGCACGGTAATAATATCTGAATGTTACTTTCCCTCCTAAATAACCCTCTCTCTTGTCGTTCTCTCAGTTTATTGAAAGTTCGTTGCTGTGTGGGAATTTGAACTAAATCTATATCCTATATTTGAGCCTAACTCAATAGAAAACTTGTAACTAATCGAAGTAGGAGTGGTATTGTTACATGCCTACTCTATTGATACGAGTAGAAAGTAAACTTGTGTGTAGTGTTTGTTGTTTTATATAGAGAATGTAAATATTACGAGAGTGATTTAAAATGTAGCTTAGATAAGGTAAAACAAATATGTAATTCTCTTGTTTGATATTATAGTTTGTTTACGGTTTACATTTTACTGGTTGAGTTTGGACACTCATTTAAATTAAACTTAATACATAAACATATACATGCACAATATAGTATAACTGCTGGTTTTGAAACATTTGATATTGCCCTTATTTAGCACCTTATAAGTCCCTACTACAATAAAATAATTTTCACTAAGTTAAAGTTATAAACAATAGTTAACATTGCAAAATAATTTACAGTATAATGAAACCTCATGTTAGTTTTTTGCTATCAGTTCTGTTAAGTACACTCTTTTCTAATCATCTTACATGTTCTAACTTTAATTTTGGGAATTTTTTTTTTATCACAGTGGGTCTAGTGTTGTGGTGCACTGTAAGATTTGGTTTACAAATGTTCACACTAAATTAAAAGAGCGGAATTTCACTCGATTTGAGCGGAATATTCCATCTTTTGTGATAAGAAAGAGTGACCACTCTTTTGAGAGCGGATTTTCGTTACAGAAAAAATGAGAAATTTCCGCTCGAAACTAAGATGGGATCTATGATAGTTCATTTCGATGGGAATGTTGGCATAATATTTTATTAAGGTGAATTTCCATCTACTTAAATAAAGTTTTTATATTTTGAACATGAAAACGACGCAATAAAATGTTGATAATGGTGAAAAATCCATAAGTAGTAAGAAAGAAAAGAAATATACTTGTGAATGAAAAGAGTAAAAACAAACAACAGTCTCATGGAAACTTGATCCCGGCAACTTCCAGCTAGTTATCCAAAGTCGTATCCCCTCAACCAGCCGGCCAACTGCGAGAGAACGCCAGTATGACTTCTTCTTTCGATAACCTTCGCAGTAACAAATGTCGGAGAACAAACTTGACTAATAGCCATGATGCGTTGTAAAATACTCTAAAATGATGAGAAATAAGCTACTATCGCTCTTTCAAGTTTGAAGAATAAATTACATTCAAAATCATCGGAATTTTCTCTATAAAGATCACATTTTCTATCAAAACTGAGGGTTTTGTTAAAAACCACCCGTTTGAATATTCAGTGATTGAGTGATGAAATCACTCCTTTGGTTTAATGTGTATAGTTGCTGTTTCAATATGACATAATTGTCTCTGTTGAGAAAGAGGTTTGGTAACTCTGGCTGTCTTGTAATCAAGAGACTCCGAGTCAGATACTAGGCGTTGACACAAGAGTTTCGGATTCCACTTTAAGCTGTAGGTTTCGTCCTTATAACATAAGTTTCATCTGATGGAAGGAAATGACAAATTCAGGGAGAAACATTTAATAATGAACCCGGACAAAATTAGGTCAGCTGTTGTAATAAAATCTGACTTTTCTTTCTAAGATTATCTTTTAGCTATTGAATAAAAGAATTCTTGAATCTCCCAGGTTTTTTTAAATTTTTTTCCCCGGATGCTCCTAGAGGAATTTTCCATAAAAATAGTTTCCCGCATTTTTACCCATCTCAAGGGCAAAAACACATGAATTCAAATTTAATTGGCAATCCGGTTACTGCTTTTTTTTTCTTTCAGTATAATGGACGTCCTAATGACATTTTCAAAGGAAAAATAGTCTTGACCATAGTTTCCTGAAGGTGTTATAAAATACATTTCAAGTTTAAACAAGATGACAATTGTTACTTTAATGGGATCGCCACAAATGTCATACAAGATCAATAAATGGACGAAGAAACTTTTCCATCTTCTGTTTGCCATCTCTAGGCTAATTAGGTTAACTCAAAAGTGTATATATATATATATATATATATATATATATATATATATATATATCTCCCAACCCGTCTGGTCAGCGTGGGAGCAGTAGACCAACTCCTCCCTTCGGGGAGAGGCCTCATCCACTAGTGGATTGAATATGGCTGTGATTTATTATTATTATATATATATATATAAGGGCTATTCTCAACATCTTTTGTGAGATTGATGTGCTAAACATCTGGTGCGCTAAACTGAACTCGCTATCCCAATCTACTATACAGTAATCTATGGTAGGCCTACATTAAAATAATAAATGTGTACAGTAAACTCTCAACTCATCCGCCCTAATGTGGCAGAAGGACAGACCGGATAACACAAAAGCCAAATAGGCCGGAGTTCAATAAATACTCACTTCCTGCCTCACCCATACCATTAAAAATACAATTTTTTAATACTAAAATAAGCCCTTATTCTATTTTTTCTGACCTCTTGGCAGAGGCCAGTGCTTTATAAACATTTCTTATGTAGTGTATAATGCGTTTTAATAATTTGATACAGAAAAAGGAAGTGAAAAAATGAAAATATGTACAGTATTTTACACATTTTAAGATAAATTTTATAATGTCTGACTCATTACATCATTCTTTTAAAACTAGGTCGGATACTACAGAGACCGGACAGTCTCGAGCGGATAGTTGAGAGTCTACTGTACTAAAAGGCAAATAGAAATTCTGTCAAGATTTCCAGTTTGGGATGGTTGTAAAGGCAAAAGTTTGAGTTAGTATAGTTTAAATAGCATTTTGCAGTGATTCTATAGATTTTTAACTGTAAAAAATATTTTAAGTTTGGGAGTAGGTGTTCGAGAATTTGTGGGGATGACAAATTCCATTGGGGGAGGGGGGTATGGCAGAATTCCTAAATAATATTACGTTATAAATTTAGCACTGATCCGATGGTAATATACTAAAGCACATATAGTGACGCTATGTTTCTTGACTTACTGATGGCTGTGTTGTACGTGTGGTTGACTCCTGGGTGCCGTCCGGCGAACTGGAATCTGGTTCGGGTACGGCAAAAGTTTGACACAGCTTTGAGAGAAGTTGGACTTACAGTTTCAGCTGTCGTCAATGGATCGACGATCGGCCCTGAGGAGGTTTCCTAGCCTTAGATATATCAATTAAGACGATGGAGTGAGTATTGAACTCTCACTGTTACCATCTGATGTCTGGCATCAGAATATATACAGGGTGTTGCAAAACAATACCGACGAACCTACCTTACTAGACTCCTCATATGAAAATTAAAAAATAGATCATGAAGTGTGCGCAAATCCTTCGTTTCGGCATTATAGGCTACCGAAACCACAGGGAAATAAACTTGAGAGCTTGATATTTCCAATACTATTAACAGGAGAACAGCGGGCTCAAGGTACTCTCAAAGACTTCAAACTAGTGTTGCTCATGAGACGAGATTTAGACTGTCTCGTCTCGAAAATGTCTTATCCATAGAAATATGTATATTGTATATTACGAAAGCTCTGTATCGTCTCGTTTTCCATAGACATTTCTCTAGCTCGTCTCGTCTCGCGGGGAATACTACTTCAAACCAGCTCTGTCCAAAAATGGTTATTCCAAAATTGTGCAATCGGTGCCCAAGGAATTCTCCAAAGAAAATAGGAAATTACAAGGCATTATCTGGAGTGAATAGGACGACTTTCTGTATGAACACAGACGATAAACGTAATCACTGGCATCTAATCGGGCAATGACGGTCTCTTTTACTGATAAAATGTACCATAAACAATCGTTCAAATCCATGTAATTGACCCCTGTTTCTTATGCAACTACGCACTAAAAGATCGTTCCGGAAAGGAAATCTGTTTGACATATCAACTTGCCGCAAATGAATTATTGTTACTTGCTGGCAGATAGGTACATTCATGCATATCATTGGATCCACCTTTATTTCAGAGAATTTCTGAGAATCCCGTACTTCTTTTGAGGTTTCCCTTGCGAACCCATTGCACAATTTTGGAATATACATTTTTGGATAGAGCAGATTTGAAATCTTTGAGGGTAGCTTGATCCCACAGTTCTACTGTTCATAGTATTGGAAATTTCATGCTCTAAAGTTCACTTTCCCACGGTTTCGGCAGCCTATAGCGCCAGAAACGAAGCATTTGTGTACCCTCAATGATCTATGAGTTTTTCTCATTTTAATGTCATGAATCGCGTGAGCTAGGTCTGTTGGTGTTATTTTGCAACACCCTGTATAAAGAGAAAGCTTAAGTCGGTTTTCCTTTACATTTCCTGAAAGTAGCAATATACTCCCGTATCGAAACCAAAATTTTTGAAAAAATGCCTGAATGCAACACCCGCGAGAAATCTAAAGTATTTCAAGCTTGTGAGAAACAGGTTCTAGGCAAGTTGTTTCCTATTGGTTGATGTATGACGTCGAAAGCACATTGTGCCCGTCGAATGTAATAGTGGAAGCAAATGCGGGAGCGTAATGTGGAGGAGCCACAGCTCAGTTTGTTCCGTATTGTTTCCTTTAAAACGGATTGTTGTATGCAAATTGGTCCTATGATACTAGATTGCCACTTTCGTGGTGAACAACCTGTCACTTTGGAAGCTGCTACTATAAAGTTGTCCTTTCAGGGTCGTCTTGCGATGAGCTCGGCTTCTAGCTGCAAATCTTATCTTTGCATTTACACTTGGAGCCAAAACTTTGCTTATTCAGCTAATATACAGACTAAGCCCGAGAATCAAGGGGGATAGTTTGTATACCATAATGCTAATACTACTTATTGATCAATAAAAAGCAAGATTAAAATTTTGATGAATATCTCTTTTATTGAGGAACGCCCCCGGTAATCAAGGATACGAATCTCTCAATTTCATGAGTAGAAGTGCCGTTTCACAGAACATACAACTTACAAGTACTTATAGAGCTTTTTATTATGACATTTTACACATGATATTACATCTTTGAATCTAGTCCGGCTAAGAATCAACGTATCCGGATCAAACTCCATCATTGCCTAATTAACATCCTAGTATAACTATTTGCAATTCGTATCAATCATCAGACATACGAGGGTCGTTCATTAAGCTCTTAGAAAATCCGAGGGATGGCACTCGTAGAATCGAAAAAGGGTTATTCAAAAGTCTTAAAGCCGAAAGAGATCAAACCCGAGTTGGATGAAGTTCATGGCAAATCTGCTCTTGTGTTTGCGACTGTTTACAATTGGGTAAATATGAGTTTAAACGTGGCTGTACATCCACAAATGATGAACATCATTCGGGACGTCCACGGGAAGTGACTTTCTCCGAAATGATTGACAAAATCCACGATATGGTTTTGAGTGATCGACAAATCAAAGTCTGCGAAATAGTTGAGACCACAGGCATATCACAAGGTACAGTGTTTTCAATTTTACACGAAAAATTGGGTGTGGAAAAAAATCTCGACAAGATGGGTGCCGCGTTTGCTTTCAGTGGAGTACAAATGCAATCCTGTGATGAGGCTGGTTTTGCACTTTTCCTTCGCAATATTGACGAGTTTCTGTGTCGATACATAACTGTAGACGAAACATGGATACACTACTACACTCCAGAGACAAAGGAACAGTGGAAACAGGGAGTTTTTAAAGGCGATCCGGGTCCGAAGAAGGCGAAGACGCTGAAATCGGCCTACAAGGTCATGACTATGCCCACAGAATCATATATATCGATCACTTGGAAAAAGGACTAACGACAAATGGAGAGTATTATGCGTCGTTATTGCACCGGTTGAGCGAAGAAATCGAGATAAAAGGTCCTCATCTGGCAAAGAAAAAAAATCCCTTTCATCAAGACAATGCCCGGGTGCAAACATGCACAGTTTTGATGGCAAAAATTATGGAATTAAAGTTCGAATTATTACAACAACCACCGTATTCACCAGATTTGGCCTCCAGTGAAGTATTTCATTTCCAAACATGTAAAAAATAGCTCGGCGGAAGTCGATTCACGTCGAACGAGGAGGTCATCGCTTAAAGAGATGCCCATTTTAAGGACCTTCTGATATTCTACTTTTTGGACGGTTTAAAGAAGTTGGAGAAACGCTGGGAAAAGTGTATCGAGCTAAAGGGAGATTAGTTTGAAAAATAAAACATAGTCTACCAAAATAATGTGTTTTTCTATCTTTTCCTAAAGACTTATTGGACAACCCTCGTACTGACTATAAAAGCGTCTCGTCCGAGATTAAGTTGTACTGAAATTGTCATAAGCAAAACTTTATATAATGCTATGCTGCAAAAGTTGCACATTGTTGTGGTGAAATGTTTACAACTTTCTAACGGCAAAAGATATCCTCCTCAAACTTTATTATTTATGAGAGTCATGAATATAAGCCTTTACACCCTTAATTCCTACTGACAAGGAGACCGTTAACGTTGTCATGCCGAAACCTACCCTCAAATTTTTCGTACGTGTCGATTACACCAAAATAACACCCCACACAAAATTTGAGGTGCCAATTCAAAGTGCAAGTGAACCAAAAAAATTGTCAAAAAATCCGGAAAATTTTGCTGCCATAATATGAATCAGGTTTGCTACACTGGGACAGAAAACGACCGCGCTTACGGGGCGATTTACATGCACGTTTGCGTTGCGTGGTTTGCTTGCGATTAGAGTGAGTAGCCAAGGGAAGCGCGTGTTTTATTACGTAATACGTAGAGCACGCAATAAAACATGTGTTTCAATTGGCTACTCACCCAAATCGCAAGCAATGCAAGCTTTCATGAAATCCAGCCCTGGTACATGGAGATTGCCGAAACGAGTCGAGAGAAAATATCTTGGACGAGAAATGTACTCTGCAGTGGTCCTAATTTTGTATTCTCTACTTTAGCGCTAAATTCTTGAAATGCACTTTTTTTGTTACTTCCCTTTTCTAATAGGAATTTTCTGACTGACCTAACCGCTTGTCATTTCTAACCTTCAAATTCAAGGAGCATGGATAGAAAAAAAAAAGTAAAATTATTATCTTTCATGTAGTGCTGTGAAGAAAAGGTAGTCAAATTTACTGTTGCAGCAGCAGTAAATTTGACTACCTTTTCTGAATATGAACTGATGCAAATAATTCTAGATTGCAGAGGCGGTTCCAGAGATAGGGGCGGTCCTTGAGACAGGGGGGGGGGTATTTATACCTTTTGAACTACTAGGACTAGAAAGGTGAGTGGAGGCGTCCTCTTTCCGCGCCTTAATCGAATTTACATAAAAATTGCGGCCCCAAAATTCTCCCAGTCATCTGCGACTCATGGCAAATGTGTTCCTTGAAACAATCATTACATGATACGTATTTTCTTGTTCTGCTCATTTCATTCAAGTAGTTCTCATTTATAGATAATAGATATTAACTTTTAATTATATTAGTGCTAATTACTTGAGTAACGAATAAGTAATTGAATCTAAAAGCCACAACATAATAGAATTTAGATTTAAATCAGGCGCGAATCTAGAAATAGTTTCATGGACTTTCGTTGGGGGATCCTGCGTTTGGGCATGGCATGTATATTAAAAAAAATACAGTGTGTCCCTTAAATAACGGAATAAGCTTCGGGATGTGTTTTTCACACGAAAACAAGAAAATAGTTCGTTTTGCTAAACATGCGTAGTTTCGGAGCTACAAGTGCTCAAAATTAACTCGGCCTCTTCCTAAATAACGTCATATCTCGACAGCCAATGACGTCGGCTTAGCAAATGAAAATCAAAGTTGTACTTACTACATCTATTTAAGGAATGTTTATGATTGAACACTGCAGTTTAGAGGGTATTTCCATGATTGCCCTATTAAATGGAATTAATTCCTTGACAATGACATTCTTACGTTACAATACCTATCTATTCGGAACCCCTTCAACTTGAGTAGGAACTTCGATTGTGGTTTAGTAAGCCGACACGGCTTGCATTATCTGTCGAAATATGACATCACTTATGATGAGGCTGCTTTAACTTTGAGCGTTTGTAGCTCTAAAATACATGATTTGAAATTTCTTTAAAGGAAGTTCTTTCTTGTTTTGATGTGAATAATCACCTCCCGAAATTTTCCCCTTACTTCAGGGTTTGATTAATTTAATTCTTATTAACGTCCTAAACGAGCTGGTGAGCTTCTAAGGACGGAACCTAGAGTCTTTGGTAAAGTAGGCTCCGAACCACTCCGTTCAATAATCAATACACCCCGGCCGGCGTGAATTGAAACAGTCGCCAAGCGCAATAAAAGCCAGCGCGCTAAGTTGGCTACCCTGGGGTCACCGTTATTTCAAGGACACACTACATATAAGGACGCCTTAAATAATACTAATTCTGCATGAAACTGAATTTCGGGGTCTTGCCACACCCGTACCCCTTTCATACGCCGCTGATTGAAATGTATCTTGATATGTAATGTTCCGTAACCACTAGTTTCATCAACCTGCGATAATTGCATAAAATAGGTTTCGATAGATATGAGCTACTCTAACACAGTGATTCCGCCAGACTTCCCCTGTGGTGGGTGTCACCCCCAAATTCTCGACAATCCCACCAACTTTAAAAAAATTAGGTCAAAAATCGATAAAGACTGTGCAAAACTCCCCTTACACCCCCCAAACTGAAAATCCTGGTAGAATCCCTGCTCTAACATGTCCTAGCAACCCCATGAGCAAATTTGACGACGGTCCGACGCGATTTGCTCATGATGAATAGTGTGTCACTCTTACCCGCACACGATTTACGCACCTGGAAACTTGTGTAACATGTAATATAATACTGCAGACACAACAGACTACACGTAAGTAAATTAATCTAAAATTGTACTTTTATATTGCATTATTCCAGTTGGGAATAAAGAACTCCAAGTTATAGACGGTTATTTTAGAACTGCTATTTGAAGTATTAGTTTTAACTCCTATTTGTACATAACATCTACTGTTATAACTGTTACGGAAAATAGCGCTAATGCTCATCCCTACTCCATCTGGCACTCGGCCAGTGTAGCCAACTAGATTTATATTATGGCAGTAAAATTTTCCAATTTTTGATATTTTTTTGGCCTACTTACACCTCGAATTGGCACTTCAAATTTTGTGTGGAGTGTTATTTTTTTGTAATCTACTCGTACAAAAAATTTGAAGATAGATTTCGGCATGACAATGTTGACGGTTTCCTTCTTTTGTGAGAAACAATTAAGAGAACTAATCGTGCATTTCTATATTCTTATCTATTGTGCAACTTCATTTCTTTAATTGAATTCTTACAAGGGAAATCCCCTTTTATGCTGCAATTCGTTGATAACAAACTTTGCCCAAATGCTATGCAGGGCAATTTCGATTGTCATTTGTTGAGAAATAAGTCTTGAATCAATATTCGTCGAGATTTATGTGTTATTTGTGCTGATGATTCGCCAAATTCGAGTTGAATCAATGTTTTTTGATTGAATAAATCGTTGAAAAGACGGATATTAAAAATTCAACGTTTAATAGGGTAGAGAATAGATGTGATTACTAAAATTAGAAAAAAAAAAGCTTTTCTCTTAGTGCATTTTTAAAGTAAAAAAACGTATTTTTCTAAAAAAAAAAGTATTATTTTTTGAAATTGAATATGCAAAGCTCCACTTGAAGTCCCTTACCTTGTTAGAGAATAACATTTTTCAAAGCTCTTTCGTTTTTCCTTGTGAAAGCGGTTCTTGCATACTATCTAATCCGATGCTCCGTCATTGGGTGGTACTCTTCTGCCTTCTGTAATCCGATTCCGTTCCACTTTTTCCCCGTTGTTTCACCTTTTTCCTCATTTCCTTCCTCTCCTATTCGTTGCTGTATTTTCCTCTTTTTTTTTTAAAGTCACGTCTCGAGTTTTTTTTTTCTTTGTGTTCTCTCTCTCTTAAATTTATTTTCTTTCCTCAATCAAAGAAATTGGAGAGCTTCTCTCACCTTTCGTAACCTGAGGAGGTGAAGCAATCAAGTAAACGATTTTGGTCAACAGAAAAATTAGCTAATTGAATTAACAGAAGAGGTCAGTGGTTTGTGAGAGGAATTATTTTTAACGTTGTTTTTGTTTTCTTTTTTTAAAGGGATAGATCAAATGTTGGTGGAAAGTATCATGTTTATTTATTGAGAGAAATGGTAGGCCAATTACCAGAGATTTAAGAACAAAACGATAGTAATTAATAACAAATAAAAATAGTATAGTACAACAATAAGAGGAAGGAGACAATAGGGTACTTTTCTAGGTCCCTTGATACTAAAGCTAAAGAAAAAGGGACCTTATAATTTCTCCTAGTCTGCCCGTCCGTTTGTCTCTCCGTGCCCACTAATTAAATCTTCGGAGCGACAAGATATAGAGGGTGCTTGAGTCGTTGTTGGAAATGTATTGGATAGACTAGTTCAGATTCACCGGAATGATCTTGACTGGTGCAGTAGTTCAGTATTACCAACCTATTTTTGATTGGTTCAATTACTTAAACGGTTTCTATTCCGTTAGACCCAACTGCACCAAAATTGGCATAAACATTATTAGGTAGGGGAGAAAAATTATGTTTGGCGTCATCGTTCCTAAGCACAGGAGTTGTCAATATTGCCAACTTATTTTCTATATAATTCAAGATTTCAAATTGTTTTAATTACGGTAGACGTAGTAGTACCAAATGTTGTATAAATATTATTTGACACAATAAAAACAAACTATGGGATTCCCCGTCCTCAAACACCCCATTATCAGTGTTGCAAACCCGTGTCCAAATATATGAATTTGAACTATAAGGTGTAGAGAAGTGGTTGTGGCATCTTTGGAGAGGTACATGACCAGCTCAGAGCCACCGAAACCGTCATGATCAGGCGCTGCAGTTGTTAGTGTTGCAACCCATTAAAAAATTAATATTCATTTTTTAAAAAATTGATTCCATAATGCTAGACTTATTTGCACCAAAATTGGCATAAAGATCATTCTACACAATAGAAAATTATATTGAACTTGTCCGAGCCTAAGCACTTCGTTTGTCAGTGTTACCAACCTATTTAATAAAAAAATGAATACTTGTGTATCTGAGATGCTATCAAGGGACCGAGACTTCGCGATTGTAACTAGAATCGCATCACTAACTTGTTATTTATCTTTAAAAATATAGTTATAAAACCTTAAGCTTTCATGGCGATTTCCTCTAATTAATATTTTGATTTTGATTTTTATGGCATGTAATCATAGTATTGGATTATCGACCTGTTCTCACAGACCTAGTTAGATCGTTATGACTCAGTTAGAAAATTTCTGTTGTTATTGCTCGCAGTGTTTTTTCCATAAGATTTTATTCTGGGGTGACTAATTCTTCTTTCCAAGCATTCCTTCCAAAAAGTCATTATGAAGATATTACGATGTTAACACATAATTTGATATATATTCAATAATCATTCGTCATTAAACAAGACTAACCATAAGTTAGTATTAGTGTGATGTTGCTGGAACTCCAGCAATACCGAGTGCATTGCCGGAACACCGGTGAGAGACACTCATATACAGTGTGAAAGTGCGCGTGAGTGGTGGAGGGAACCGGGATGAGTGTTGTTATTATTACTTAGTGGAAGCCAATATAAGTCGATAAACTGAGTGAAGGCTGCGGAAACCGCAACCAACGGTTGAATGATATATGCTACCCATGAGTGAATGAGTGATGGATGAGTGTGGTATAGTGACTACTAACGAATGAAGAGAAGAGGAAAAAGTGTTGCAGAACCAGTGAGTGATGCAGGACTAACCATGAAGAAGATCAGCTTCTCCTCTTACCTAGAGGAACACAACAAGAAGAGATCGAGCAAGGAGAAGACTGGAAGGCCATCCCTGTGACGGGACAACAACTGTAATCCAGAAAGAAGAACCTAACTCCAAGGAAGCCGCAATTAACTTTTCTTAATCTCGTTACAGGGAGATGCTGAAAAGAAGAAGAAGCCCTGCTCAAGCTATGTGTTGTGTTGTCCTGTATTTGCCCTGTGTCGTCTTATCTGTATTGTATGTGTTTTTTCTATAAAATAAAGCATATAATAGTAGGTAGGGCTCCCCTATGCAAATGTTCTAACAACTAGGGACATAGACCAGGAGAACATTCTGGACGCCTGGTCAAAAGTCCGTCCCGCAACACCAATTGTCTTGAACAGGTAGAACGCAGGAGATCCTTGGAATGCCGGAACTCCGGCAATCCAACAATCTCTAGGGACAAGCCTGCCCCAAGCTGAGAAGTACTAAGACGTACGTGCTGTACGACCCAGAAAGTGCACGACTTAACTTATGCAAAGCATGCAAAGAGGCAGGGGTGGTAAGGCGGGCCCCCTAAATATAATCATTCGTCATTTTTGTCCCAAATGCACCGTTATTGTTTTTTACGGCTTGATGTGCAGAGTGCCCCAGTTTGAATTCATGAAAAAGAAATCACTTGCCATTCTGTGTTGTCCATGGTGCACTTTCATACGACCTTGTTCAACAACACACTGCTTCCTGACTATTCGGGTACCCCATCATATTACCTGGTCGTATGCAAAGTTTCTGACGTTAGGCGTGTGACCGCAGTCTGTCCTTGTGCTGTGTTACTGATGTGCTTTTCCCACCAGACATCAAAAGGGCTATTTCATTCGCCCCAACCCAATAGACATATCAATATCACGTGTATTGGATGTAGACATGTCAATATCACGTGTTGGATGTAAGCTGACAAAAAATAGAAATTGGAAATCTGTCGTGTTCTTGAGTTTTGTTTTTCATTTTCATTTGTAAGCATACAGAAGTTTAAGTCGCTTTACACGAGCTTCCAAGGCGAACTATTTTTTGGGATGGCACTGTGCTACCAGTACTACCTACAATAATTGTTTAATTTCGCCAGCTTAATTACCTTGACCGCAACGAAAGTTTTCCTAGTAATTTTAAGTATTTAAGTGGTTATTCCCTCTCTCTCTCCCTCTCTTTCTCTCGTGGACACGAACGGGTTCTCCATATGTTTTTCGTATTCTTTTTATCATTTTTCCTTCCTATATATGTGTATGCATTTGATGCTGCCTTGAGACTTGTATTTTGGTTTAACAATACTATATCCTCTATTCTTACATTACCTTCTGATTACATTATCTTTTAAAGTTAATTAATTGTATAAAAGTTGAAACATAATACAGTAGTGTGTACAAATATTGCGTGTACCTACTTGGAAAGTCTTGTATGATTTACCCATATCAATTAAGCTCTTCTAACTCCTTCCAGCCTCAGCCACAATGTACTTAATACGCAGAAGAGTTATCTCTCTTTCCCGTTTCAAATCCTTTTATGCATCATACCCAATCCCGATCAACCATTCAACAACGGGGAAGGATAAAGAGGAAGAAGAGCTTTGGTTACTGGATTCTTAATTAACTTGTCCGTATAAATTTAAAATTTACCAGTGGCTGTGAACCAACTACGAATGGGTGCTCTCAGAGCCTAAAACCTTTCTTAGACTTAAAAAAGACGAAGTTATTTCCAAGTATTAAAAGTCTACGAAGGAAGTGAACGATTCTTTTCCCCTTTGGTTTGTGGAAAACTCCACTTTAGGTGCCATAATGATACAGCTTAAAAACAGCTATCTCCAATGCAAGATGGCATTATGATCCTCCTATATCACGAACGTTTTTTTATGAGTAGAAGAAAATTCCAATTTCAGCCTCCTTCATATTAAAAGGTAGAAACTTCATACTTTCGGACTTGAAAGTTTTTTTTCCATTAAAAATCTCTATCATGCAATGTTTTATTTTCCACTTTATTCTTTGTTGAAACTACTTCATTGTAATAGGTTTGCACATTCACTATAATAATGAAACAAATTCAACAACGAAGATAAAATCACGAACAAAAACATTTAGGGCCAATTACACAAAATATTTTTAATTCCGAGTTAACTTAATCTACGAGTCCATCCACGTGTCATAGATAAAATAATTATTAGATGGCAAACCCCATTCTCTCCAACTGTTTTCTGCCTCCTGGTGTCAGTCCAGCATAACTAAGAGTAGAATCATGCAAGTGTGCAAGGATTATTTCCGTATTCGATTCGAAAGCTAAGAAATACACGGAGTGAGAGTTAAGAATATGATACTTAAACTTATGGGTCCGCAAAAGTTTTAAAGCGTAGATATTGCGCGCATAGCTTACTAGCATTACTTCATTTCTAGTTTAGCTGGACCGACACCAGGTGGTATGATTACGAAAATAGAAGAGAATTCACTATCTATTATTATTTTATCTATGATTCGTTCACTAACTCGTGGATCAAGTTAATTTGGGACTAAAATATTTTCTGCAACTGGCGTTTACGTTAGCAAAAGTGCAATTTTATATTTTTAATTTGTAACCGTGTATATCGGGGCGTAACGATGAATGTACGCTCATCCATTTTCTGCATTATTTAGTAATGAGTAGGTCACAGTGCCGAATTGCCAAATAGGCAGAGTGGGTACAAACCTATGGGCCTTACGTCTTTTAAAGGTCCCGTGAAAACAAATCAAAAGCTAGGGAGTCAGCAAATCTCTACAAAAGGAAACAATAGAACTTCAAACGGCTGTCAATCTTCCGAAATCACTGCTTGATTGTTTCTAATATCACAATAGCCCAGCCTACTGGAGAATGTAACCCGGACAAAATTGTTGAACTCCTGAAAATTTGCACAGAGCTTCCAGTAGTCCCCGACTCTCGTGTGAACTTCATTCAATATGGCGGCCGATCCATTATGAGTCATGTATTTATCTGAAATAATGCTGCAAACTTTTGGAGGCGATCCCTCACATCAAAACCAGAAGAAAATCCATTTGAAGAAATTTCTAAATATGCGTAGTTTCGGAGCTCGCCCAAAGTTAGTGCGACATCACCAAAAATGACATCATATCTCAACATATAATGACGTAAGCGGTGTCGATATAACGAGTCACAATCAAAGTATACCAAATTTGAGTAGTACTACACATCTATTTGAGTATTATTTACGATTGAGAGGGTGTCGCATAGAGGCAGGTTCGTATTCGTCAATCGTCATCATAAACATTGATCAGATATATGTGTTGGGTACTACTTCGATTGTAATTTACTACGCTGATACCACTTACGTTTAAATTTGTCGACATATGACGTCATTTGTTTCGATGCTGCTATTACTTGGAGCGCCTGTAACTCTCAAACTACGCGTTTCAGAATTTTCCTAAATAACTTTTCTTCTTGTTTTGATGCGAGAAATCACCTCCCGAGTTTGCGCAATTATTTCAAAGAAATATTTTATATTTATATTTTACTCGTTACCCACTGCATTTACAGGATAGGTTACTGCAATCAATTCGTAACACTGTTTGGCGACTTCATTTAATATGGCTGGCATTGATCCATATACAGGATAAATGGAAAGAAAACTTAAAACAATGCTCATTTATTGACAATTATTAAAAAAGTGCATGAATTATAATGATCTTAAAAGTACAACGCGAAACGTATGCTATGTGTTGTCAGTATCAGAATCGCCAAGAGTCTTAGGATTTTCAAAAGTAAGTTTCCATTAAAGTCCAGAGAATTGAGATCGTTGTATAACCATACATGTACTTGATGATACACACGTCAGGAGCAGAGTTTGCAGGGATGGAAGTGTAGCAAAGTTAAACTTTGCAGAAAGGCGTTGATTTACCACAAGTTTTTTGATACATGAGATAACGGCAGGGATTCAATGTGTAGTTCGATTTTCCACTTACAGATGTCCCATGAATTTCTCTACTGTAGCTGCAGTTTATTCCTGGGATTTATTTAGATGGGTAAACAGGGGAACCAGTTGATGCAGCGATTAATTGTCCTACCTTCATCTTTAAAATAATTTAACAAAGAAATGTTCCAAAAGAAGATGCAATAACTGAGCCATTTCCTTGTCGCATTTCTTCAACATGGCACAGGGACTTTTGTTCGCGCATACGCCTCAATTGTTGGGTACTTATCAAGTATTTGCGTGCATTCTAAAATGTCTTGTCTAATAAGTGTCGCTGCCGTGACACGGATGCCTTCTGTTTTTTTCTCGCGATCGAACTTACACTTAGAGTACCAAGCATCACTCAAGATATTCTTCGCGATATTTTTCATCGTGATAATGGATTTTCGACCTGGTGATTCGTTAATTAGGTGGTTCCCAAAATATTCTTACAACTTTCATTCAAGTTGTTTTTCGCTATATGCAACATCTTTACGCCCAAATGTTACCACGTTCCCCAAGATTTAGACTTCCTAAGGGCCTCTACAGGGTTGGAACTGGCACGGTGTATGTGAGGTTCTCTAGTATTAAAAGGCGCCATATCTGTTTTGCACTGGGTGATATTTTTATTTGTGCACGCATATCTATGGTTTCGCACATATTTTTTTATGTTTCTTGATATTCCTGACCATAACGTTAATTCTCCTATCATATTTTTCACAATAATTTAATCTCTCTGTCAGTATGATATTGCTTAACGATTGCTATTGTTCTGTAACTATGATATTGCCAGCTATTTCCTGTGCGATGCGCGCACACTGTGAACGACGCATGGAGGATGGGGATGTAGCACTCAACATATTCTCGACCTACTGCACGAACTAAGGTGAGGTTGTCAGTTCCTCGCTCGACTTCTTTACCTTCCAAGGTGCCCAGGAACCAAGGACACTCTTCTACTCAATTTGATAGAGGGCTAAGTGCATCTCAGAGCGCCAGGAATGGGAACATTACGAGAAAATTCTCCATCTCCTGGACGGGATTTGAACCAGCGCTGCTCTATTTGTAGTCATATCAGCTATCGCCTGAACCACGGCGTCTCCTGATGTTGCTTAACGATAGTAATATATACGAGGGTAAGTCAATAAGTATCTGTAATCGATTTTATTAAATATTACCAGAAGAATACGATGTTTTTATTCATATCATTTTTCAACATAGTCACCCTGCTTTTCAATGCATCTGGTCCACCGTTGCACAAGCTTTCCGATACCCTCTACAAAAAAGGTTTTTGGTTGCGCAGCAAGCCACGAATGCACCGCTTCCTTCATCTGTTGATGCGAGCTGAATCAACGGTCTCTGAGAGCACCTTTAAGTGGATAAAACAGATGGTAATTAGACGGGGCGAGATCGGGACTGTATGCCGGATGCTCCAACACCTCGAAACCCAGCGTCTGAAGAGTTTGAACGGCGTGGACGGCGGTATGTGGACGCGCATTATCATGCAACAAAGAACGTCTTCCGACAATCGACCTCTACGTTTAATACGAACTCCAGGTTTCAACGTGTTTACAAGCATATCACTGTATCTTTCACTGTTTATTGTTGTCCCCTTTTCCAGGCAATGTTCTTGGATTGGTCCTTGCGAGTCCCAAAACACTGTTAGCTTCACTTTCCCTGCAGAATATTGACTCTAGAGTTTCTTCTTGACGTGAAATCCGGGGTGCTTCCATTCCATGCTTTGGCGTTTGCTCTCTGGTTCAAAATGATGAATCCACGTTTCATCTCCAGTGATGATTCACTTGAGAAACGCTTCACCTTTGTTAGTATAACGGTCCAGTAGGTGCTGACAGATTCTCACACGGTTTCGCTTGTGCTCTTCATCGAGTGGTTTCGGAACCCATCTCGCACAGACTTTGTGAAAGTTGAGCCTGTTTGTCAAATGCAGAACCATGAGTAATCTGCATATGGGTTGCCACAACATGTAAATAATATTATTGGTGTCATTTGCAACTTGCACAACGTGTTTTGAAAGCACTCTGATAAACTTCAGTGGGGAGGATTCCTCACATAGAAAAAGTTTTTTTTTTTCAAGAAATTTCGAAACATTCCTAGACGGAGCTACAGGAGCTCAAAGTTAATACGGCATCGTCACAGATGACGTTATATTTCGGTAAGTATTGACGTAAATGGCGTCGGCTTAGTAAATCGCACTCGAATTATGAGTAGTACCCAATACATCCATTTGAGCAATGTTTGTGATTTCTAAATGCAGCTTCCAGGAGATTTCTACGCTTGCCCTATTAAACCATATTTATTCCTTGACAATGAAATCCTTACGTTGCGAAACCTGCGTATGGGGTCCCCGTCAATCCTAAACACCGCTCAAATTCATGGCTACTACTTCGAGTGAGATTTACTTAGCCGAAATCTCTTACGTCCTTATTTATAGAGATATGACGTCATTTGTAATGCTGCTGCCTTAAATTTGAGCACCTGTTGTTCCGTAACTATGCATGTTATGAAATTTCTTAAAAGGAACTTTCCTCTTGCTTTGATGTAAGGAATCACTTCCCGAAGTTTGTCGATATAGTTTTGAAAAACGCTGTATGAATATATTAACAGAAATCAATCAAGTACCAATGCTGTAAGATATTTTTAAAATGAAAATGTTGAACATATTCTGTTTCATCCCCCGTATCTCTTCTTCAGACGACCTCTTTGTTTAAGAGAACGTCGTTACTTCTTCTTTTGCTATCGCTCACATTGTTTAATATATTCATCCGTCATCCAGCTAACGAGATGAAAAACAGAAAAGGAAGAGAGAGCAATCTATATGGAGAAATATTTTTTTAAAGGGGGGAAACTGAAGATGTTCTGAAAAGAGCGAAAGTTTCTCCCACCCTTCGAGCAATTTAATCACGCACGTAAACCTTTAGCCTCCACTGATCTTGATATATCGATAATTTAAAATCATAGTGAGAGAAAAAAAGATCTCTCTCTCACACACACAAACACACACACACACATACCGTGTGTGTATGTGTGTGTGTGAGAGAGAGAGAGAGAGACAGAAAGAAAATTGGGAGATCGAAGAGAGGTTTCTCTCCCTTCCTCTTGCATCAAAGGATAGGAATATATCAAGACCTTTCCCGGAATCTGATTAAGCCGGAAGCCAAAGGGGGAAAGGAAAAACCTTCCAGGTAAAGACTGTTCTGCAACCTGGAGGAATAAGTAATAGATTTCGAGGAATACGAAAAGACCAAGAGAGAGAAAGAGCGAGTGAAATATTTCGACTTGCGATCGGTTGCCGAAAGAACAGTAAAGAATATAAGTGTTTCCAACTACGTAAACTAATTATACTCCAACATTTTGTTGTGCATAGAAAAGGTAGCTTCGAGTCTTTGAGACCTTGGCCATCTTGACTTATCTTACAGTCATCTCTATAGATCACCAAGGATAAATGGATCTTATATTGCAGATGCTTTCCAATAAATCGTTAAGTAAATGAGCACCGTGGTATGTATGTTTCAACCTTCGAATACATTGATAATTTCTTCAGGGAGTAAGTACCTCACTAGATAAATCCCATTTTACATTCCTTAATTAAACTTGCGAACTTTGGATATATTTTAGTGGAACGTGGTTGTGTGTTAATTTTGTTTATTGAAATACAGTATTTTGGACATTTTAGAAGCACATAATAATCAACTTCAGAAAAATTTGCGGTTATTTTTAATAGCATTGTATACAGAATCGTTTTTACCACTAGGCCAATTAGGCCCAGACTTAGAGTCGAACTTTACAAGGAAAAATTAGAAATCGCAATTTAAAACGTGAGACGAAAAAAATGTTAAGAAGGTACACCCTATTCCGAAAAGGTTGAATGTATTAATTAGGACTGTTTTGAGCTGAAAATTCTCTAAGTCCAACTTCAGGAATCTTGGGAAACAGTAAAACAAAGCTGCTAGGATGAAGCATCCAAGGGTGGGGTGAACTTTCGCAATTGGAAAAAAAATTGTGCAGATGTGTTTTTCTTGTTTTAAGTACAGTAAGATACCATAAGTTGAAATGTTATTAAGTGTAGAAAAAGTAACATTCATTGAAATACGTAATGATACAGTATTTCAAAACCAAGCATACATGTGAGCATGTGCTGGTTTTGTCATCTACGTTTCCATACGTAAAATGACTTCTGAAATGAAAAAAAAATGACAGCAAACATAGGTCTCGCATCCATAATAGTAGAAGACCAAGGATAAAAAAAATCTAAGGATATGAATGTCATTGTCTTGGAACACCGAAAATTCAATAATGTTTCTTCAGAAGCTTTTTTCGAAAGGTGTTCATGTTAGCTCAGTGGTAGAGCGCGAAACTCTCACCCGTAACGTAGTTGGTTCGAAACCGGTGAAGGACGAACATTATTGTCTGTTTTGATATATTCCTCAAAGCATGAATCATTAGATAAAATTGTTTCATTAAAATTAGTCAGTTGTATATGTATTCATACAATCATTTCGGAACATACGTAACTATTATGTTTGAAATATAACATCAGAGAGGTGGTGGGTGTTTACAGAACGTCGGTATATTACATGTGAATGTTAAATTCAAATTAAGTAAAACGTATAATGGCAATACATAAGTATGTGTTGTGAATTTGTCTGCAGCTATTTGTCATACGAAGATTACTTCTCAATATTCTTATTACAGCATGGATTTACGTTCTTAGTGCTATCTATAATCGTTAAATATGAGTCATTTGTATCTGGTGTTAATTTCGTTCACTGCTGAGGTTGTGCATTATTATATATGCACTTTATTCATCTAATGCGTGTTTACAGTTATACAGAGTAGAATGCTATATACTATTAATTGTATAATTTGAGTAGGGCGGTTTGTTCTATTCTTTTGAAATTATTAGCATTTCTCGTCACATTTTACGCGAGAAACTGAAACACACGTAATTATATTTCAGTGACAAATATGTAGTGTTGAGAAACGTGGCCAAAGTCGGACTCGGGTCCCTAAGTAGGACCCCCTTCAGGTAAAAGATTGTTCTCTGTCTATGCCTCCTTGCCTCATCTGAAACTAAAATCTATAATTGGCTTTTGCACATAATATCCCCAAATATGCATCAATTCGTAGCGATGAAATGGAGGAAAATTTGGATGAAATGGAACACAAAAATTGGCAAAGTGGAGAAATTTAAAAACACAAAGAAAAGAAATAAAACGATGGATGCCAGTAACACAGAACCAAAAACATAAACTTATAAGATAGAAACACACACACCGAACCAGCGGTGGCCGAATAGGTAGCATTAGAAAGTCATTAATTCAATTTTCGAATTCCAGAATGACGAAATTTCGGAATTTGGGAATTTCGCAATTGTAAAAAGTAAGATTCCAATAATAAAAAATATGAAATATGAATAAAAATTTGACAGAGTTGTAAGAAAGAAAGCGTATAAATCTACACCTTTACTAATTGAGTAGTGTAAGTAAAATCGCAAATTTTCAGCGCCAGTTTCTGTTTAAGAAATTTGCAAAAATCTGCTACATCATAGAATGTTTTAGTTAAAGGTGTTTAAACTTCGTAGGTTGAAGTAAAATAACCACATTTTACGAGTATTTCGTGCGTTAAGTAACACATTTTCACATAAGTCTAGTCCATGTGATTTTTTGAGTGTTTAAAATTTTCGTGAATTCACGAGTCTCAAAATTCTACTTTCTCTATTTATGGATAGCACTTCAAGATGAAAAATTTTAGTCAATAGGGACATACAGGTGTATGAAATGTTAATATTGTTCAAAGATAGAATGTTTAAAACCAAAACCTCCAAATTTAATGGTCTCGAAATTCTCTCTGTATTACAAAACTCAGGATATTTATATTATCTTATTCTGTAATTCACAAGAATTACATGTTCTTATTATCTGCTATGTAATAATTAGATTCAGAGTTACATTCGTATAAATAAATTAAACCCTACAAAAAAAATCTCCCCCCAAAGATGTCGCATTTAAAACTGTTAACAACGAGGTTTTTACTTGTTATACGCTTAGTTTATGGAAAATTAAAAGAAAAGACCTCGACTACTGATATTCGCACCCTGAAATTAGCATAATACTGTTACTCGTTCAAAAATTTGAATTCAAATCCCTATACATACATTTTTAGTACTACACAAATTCAACATGGTAATGATGGTATTCCTAGTTAGAAAACTCTCAATTAGAAAAGACAAGACAAACATTTCAATATAAAAACTACCATTTAAGAAGCATAATTATGAGCAAATAATGAGTGTGAAACACTAATTCTTGTTTGATCATTTCCACCAGCCCGGCAGCAATATATTTCATATTGTTGTTTCATTAATCAAAAATGATTTGAAACTATAGATCTGGTATTTTGAGGACTCTACTGCTTTGCAATATGACATTATTATATATTTCAATAAAAGGTATATGTAATTCTTCTTTCGGTAATTCAATGAAGATACCGTAGTACATGCACGTACAGATATTTTTCAAAGTTACATAAACTCGTTCAATAGAATGATTAAATCAACTGATAATATACATAGTGTTTATAAATATTTACAGTGATTTCATGATTGCAAAACAAAAACAAAAAGGCAAAGAGAATTGAATAAAAACTCCGTTGCATAAGGTTCGAGTCGATGTTCTAAGACTTTCTGACTCTATGCTTCTCTTTTATTACATCCATAGTGCTGTTATTGCCCAGGCAATTCATTTTGTCTTTTCTTTTACCACAGATAAATCTTTCGCGATTCCCGGATAAAATTGTCTTTCGAATCATATACTTTTACGAACAGACGGACTCAGTGATAACGGGTTCACTCCTATCGCATGCAGTATCAATTTTTTATAGCAAATATTTTGAACAGAAGGAATTGGAAACTACTATCTGTGGTGTGTAAGACACCACCCTCAGGCAATTCGTCCTGAAAGCAGCATAATATTTGCCCTAATTCAGCAGCACTTCCAATTTGCCTTAAGCTACAAAAGCAGCAAAATTGAAACAATGATAAATAAGTGAAGAGTTTGAAATTCAAAGTTCTCTCAACACAATTTCATACAGTAAAACTGTCTTGTTGTCTAAGGCCAGTTAAGTAAACGACCTTTTTAAAAAGGCAAAACATTTGCAAAGACAGTTCAATTTTGTAAAGTAAAATTAAATAGAAGCGACTTCCAGGAGCCAGACGCGATTGAGAAAAATAAATCTTTTTGTTTTCCAATAAAGAAAATAAATTACATGCTCAGTTGAAATATAATCCATGTTAATACCAGGTAACTAAAAACTTGTAGTTCTCAACCTTTTCTATACGGCCTCCTAAAAGGGTAGCTTTTACTAAGATACTGCTCCGTAATTCATCCAGTGATTTTATTACCTTATTTATTCTTACCTCTACTAAGTTCAATGGCGAAACTAAGAATATTTTCATTATTTCCGTACTTATTGTAAATAATAAAATGAAGGTAGGAAAAATACATAAACCTTTAATCAACTGTAGATACTGATATTTTGTAAGAAAGGAAGGATTTTAACTAAAAATTTCCTAATTATGAAATAGGTATTTGTAAAACAAAATACTGATTTTTTTTTAAACAATTAGCGAAAATAAGAACTTTTGGATCTCCTTTTCTCACGAAAGGTAAAATTCAGTATCTCACTTTCTCTCTCAATTACACCAATTACTCTCTCAAAATGCTTTCTCAATTACACCAATTCACTTCCGACATTTTCACTTATGAAAATAAGCCACACGTATGACATCCATCTGTCATATGCTTTTGAAAAAAAAAATATTTTCTTTTTGCTCATGCACTTATGCAGTTTTCCTATAGTAACTTAGTAATCCGCTAGATGGGATAGACTACCTTTCTTGAATAGAACTGTGTGTAGTTAAGTAAGTGGTGCTATTTTGTGATAAAATGTAGTCGAATTATATAAATAGAAAATGAGAAGCATCGTGTAAGGAAAGATAACAAGAGAATATTCATATAAGCATGGAAAAAACATTTGAATATGGTCGGTCACTGATAGCTATGGAATTGGTCGTATGTGGTGCGCTGAGTTAGAGGAAAATGTATGGAATTCAAACCTAGCATAGCTGTGGCTTGTTAATGTATATCCGAGGATCTCGTGTAGCAGACGCACGAGGGAGAATTGTGCATATACGACCATAATAGAATTGACGACACTCTTCAGTGTCGGAGGGTGCGAGAGGCTTAATGATAATTTTGCAGTCGTTACACTGTTTCTGATCATCATTCATCTTCTCATTAACGAGTTCAGTCTTATTTTCCATAATGTCTAACAAGCAGAAGTCTACAGGCAAACATCAGTCACCTCCAGTTGTACAGCGATCAACATCTTCATCAGGAAAATTCTCTTCATTCGGAGCAACACCAAAACATAAGCGTAGCACCGATCGTCTATCAGCTTCAAGTTCCAGATCTCAATCTCCACACCAACATCTCTTAGGCAGCTCACAATCTTCACCGAACAAGAAGACTCATGTTTGCAGCAATTCTGATACCGAATCTGATCAAGAAATGACCGTCTCCGACCCTAACCAGGCAGATCTTCAGAACTCAAATAGCTCAGCAATATCGATGTATTCCTTCCCCTTAACTAATTTCGACACAGATTTCAAGCACCGAAGCAGCTTTTCTACCAGCTCCGCAAATATGTTCCTCGAAATAGCATCAATCGAATCATCCCAACTAGAAATGGGATTATCATCCAGTCACCTGACTTCAACCTAGCCAAGACGATAAGAAACAAGTACAGCTTCGAGATATTTGGACCTAAACTTACGCACCTGGACAACAGCAAATCACTTCGCCAGCCACCACCGCCTCGTCGACCGCCAATGCTCTCTGTTGCAATCAGGGGAGTAGAACCGGATATTACCGACACAGAAGCCGAGGAGGAACTGAAACTGGAAGGACACATAATAGTCAAATGCATCCGCATCAAAACACAAGAAGGTACAGCAAGCTACATGGTCATAGTATTAACCAACCACCAGCAAACCATAGATGATCTACTTCAAACTGGAGCTTACATATACAAGAAAAGCTACAGGGTAGAACCATCTTGCACTTCACCACCGCTGCCATTAAGATGTGAAAGCTGTCAAGCCTACAACTCGCACTACACCAAGAACTGCCCGCAAGAACCAACATGTGGATTCTGCACTGGAAACCATCACACAAAAGACTGCTCGAATCTCCAGAGTCGACCTAAGTGCAATACTTGTAGCGAACCCCACCTTACATTCAGTTACAAATGCAAAGGACGACCTACTCTCACTTCTGATACACCTACCTATATCGTACCTCTCCGTGTTCCTGAGCAAACCACCCAGCAAACACCCATTTCCTCAGTCCAACCAATCACTATTGAATAAGTTCTCTCTTTTCTCACCCTCATTTTTCAAAACATATTCCCATTCGACCGTGTCAATATCCTCCGAGAAGTCACTCATGCAGCCAATGAAATATTCAGTCAACTTCCAAGCAACCTATTTCGGCCCCTACGTCTACTTTTCCGCTAAAACATTCACGCCAACCTAACATGTCATAACCTTACGATATTTGCCATCACTATCAATTCACTCACATTTCATCGTCATTACTAGCACAATGTTCATCAATGTTCTACAAGGTCTTCATCTGTTTGCCATCTAGTCTAGAGACGCCCCTAGACAAGAAGATTATCAATCATCCGTCCTAATTGTAATGTGTTATGGCGTCTAAGAGCACTTCATCATCATCTACCGTCTCACAATCATCCTGTATCCACTCCAACCAAAATGATTATAAGCGCAAAGCTTATAATGGCTACGATTAAAGATTAAATAAAAATAAAGGTTAAATTAATGTTCTTACATCCCTTAGCCCATCTAACTGACCTATCCTGTAATCCACAATGACTCAATTCCTCTTACCCGAAATAGAGGGCTTAACCCTCTGAAGGGTGCCAGCACTGCTGGCAATACAAAAAGAAAGAAGGAAATGTATAAATGTAAACCCTCTGAATTCAAATATCCTATGTCCCTTTTGAGCATTACAGGCAATATTTCCTAAAGCAGCTGCAAAGCGCTTAGGAAAGCGGCAACAACTCCAGCGACTGGTTAGCTGCAACCCCAAACACTTGTTTCTTTGGTGGTTTGGGGGCATGCTTGCTACTTGTGGGAGAAGCGAGACTATGCGTAATATCGATCTACCATCGGGGAGCTAGTGAGTAGACGATAGGAGGGAAGATACCCATGCGTGTTGAATACTGGCGTCTGCTAGAGAGTGTCCAGGTTTTCTAACTTAGTTTTGCCGAAGATACACCGTAGCTGAGTCCGAAATGTTTGTCTGCCATAGTAGGTTAAAACGTTATAATTCCTAGTGGAATATTACCTGACACTAACGTAGGAGTGAATTCAAGATTCCAATTAGCACAGTTTTGGATTGATGTTAGGATAGTTATCCATACAATATTGGACTGAAGTAAAAATATCGGTATCCATTGCACAGGTTTACAGGCTAATCCAAGACGTAACATTCAACAAAAAATGCTGTTGTTTAATCTCCTCATAAGCACAGTAAATCATGCGATCTATGAAGTAGGTCAACTCAAGCGTTAATCTGCATTTAGTACGCCGAGCCTATTAGTGTAGTTTAGAATAAAAGCCGGATCTAACGTGGATATAACTTTATGCAAGTATTTTACGCGGCGGAATCATCACGAACTTTGAAATATCCGATTTCGAAAACAGTTGGCATTCGTGAAATACTGAACATACGTTTTTGTGTAAAAGTATTAGTTTCGTATACATCTTATTCTAGCAAGATAGCATATATATTAGCAGTTGTATGCATATAACTACTATTCACAAACGTGTAACTTTCTTATATAATATATTGTGTAGAATCAAGAAAACTACATTTTTGAATATTCATATATAAAAGTTAACATTTTTAGTGCGTCTGCGAAAGTATACGTTTCCTTCGTCTGAAATGTATTTTAGTGAAAGTGCTCTTTAGAACACACTCCCATACAGGAGAGAAACCTATTCTCACCAGGGGAGAAGCCATATAACACACACAGGGGTGAAACCTATTCACACAGCGAGAGTAAGACATACTATTCATACAGAAGAGAGACCTTATATTTTCGCAAGTATTCTAAATGCATATCACGCATAAGGGAGAAACAGTTCTTCTTACACAGGAAAGAAATGTCTTAATTTGCAATTCAGTATATGTTTACATATATCCAGTGAGTTGAAAAACACTGTTTATCGTCGAGCGTTATTGTGAATCATATGTGTATCTATATAGGAAAGTCCTAAGCATAAAGATTCATCTTAATTGAATTACTTCTGAAGGATACTAACATATAAGCATATTTCTTCAATACAATCTTTAGTTTTTTAAACTTCATTTATCAGATAACTGTGTAGTAACAATTGTTAGTGCCTCAAAATTGTTATTGAAAGCAGATTTAGTGCATTATATCAGTATTGTATCTCTTGTGAGTGAACGTTGCAATAAAAAGTCAAATTGCAAACTATTTGGTCCCACCTTCGCTCGTTTATGCTTCACTCACCTGCTTGGAATCACAGTCATACTTCCAAGAAGCATAACTCTAGCTGTGCATCAGCTTGAAACACGAAGTCCTTGTAACGGGGGTACGAGAACAAAAGAAACACGTTACACACGGAACACATTTATAGAGAACTTCTCTCACCGAAACACTTCCGTTGATCTCACCGTTTTTTTACCCTTTTACGAGCTATTAAGGATAGTATCACTTTGAATAGATTTTCATTGATCTTTAACATTTCTTTCTAGGATCCAATGAAACCTGATTAATTTTCACTATTAATGACTTCAAAACCATTTTAGCATCACATTTGACGATTATCTGATTTTTTAGCTCTCTCGACGTGTCGCATTCTGCATATTGTATAGTCAACTAACTATTTAAGATGGCCGCTACCATAAATCCAGTAAAGCGCGCCTCTCCAGCTAAGAATAAATCAGTGTTCAGGTACGTGATATTTCGTTCAAATATTATATCAAACCAAATATTATTTCAGTGGCAAAAATTTCCATCCATACATTTACTAATGGATTGCATACTACATGTCCTAAAATCTAAATGTTGGTACAGATATGTTTATTATACTTTCTTTATATGGCAACACGGTTCGGAGAAATTAGAAGGATTTTTATAACATCTCAATCAGACCCATCCGAAAATGCAGTTTGCCATGGGGCGAGACCGAAAAAGACAGAGAAATACAATTCCTGGATATTTTCATTTACAAGACCAATATAGGGAGTTTTGGACATAAAGTCTATAGAAAATCAACTCATACAGACTTCTACCTAAATGTCAAATCGCATCACAACCTTACGCAAAAACAATCTGTGATTTCAAGTCTAATTCATCGAACTTATAACATCTGTGTCAAGGAATATTTGAAAAAATGAAATCGTATATGTTAAAACCACATTACTTAGAAACATGGAAAACAAACAGCAGATTGAGAAAGCAATAAAAGGAATTAATAAGATTTTTTTTTCGTAGAGACAAGGAGAAGAATGACAATCAGGAAAGAAAAGGGACTGCCATCTTTTTCTATCTAGTCAGAATTAGTAACAGAATTATGAGAGTAATTAATAAGTATGGAATTAGAACAATATATAAGCCAGTGGCGAAAACCAAAAGCAAACTGCGACTCCTCGAATTACAACACACAACATCGGTGCTCTACTTGGAGGCGTTGATACTTTAATCAACCTAGTTTCCATGGATGTGAGTTTGACTTCAGTTCCACAAATCTGGTAACTATGTTTGTTTCTGTTCACTTCTACGAAGTTGATAGTTGACTTGATAATGATCCCATTGTTGGTTGGAACTATTTGGGAGATATCTTTTCTTCGAACATATCGTAATGACCAGGGTGTATTACGAACAGGTGGACCCGAGTGTTCAGCTCGTCTCCTTCATCCGTTCGCAGTTTGCTAAGAAACTGGAACATCCTTGGTACGCAGTTCGCTAAGGAACTGGTACTATCCAGCACAGGTAGTTCGCTAAGGAACTGGTGTGCACTCTCACTTATAAAACCCTAACTTATCCTGTACGCATTTCGCCAAGGAACTGGTACAACCACCTGACAAGTAATTTGCTAAGGAATTGGTGTCATCCGCATACGTAGTTCGCTAAGGAACTGGAGTGTACTCTTACCTTAATATTTCTCCTGTACGCAGTTCGCCAAGGAACTGGTGCAACTTCCCGACACGCAGCTTGCTAAGGAACTGGTGTCTCCAATTTTCCACAGCCTCTATCTGATCATTCCATAGAATAAGATATCTTTGTAATCGTCCATACTTAAATACCTGTAAACAGTATTCTTCGGGACGGTAATTTTTTTAACTTTGTTCTTGTATATAAATAAAGGGTTGAGGGCTGAAACCACTCCCGTGTATTTTTTACTCTACCAATTCAAAACTAAAAGGAACATTACGATATTTACTTAGCTGTTGGAACAGAAGTTTTAAGTGTTTTGAATTTATGATCAAAGTTTGTCAATAGAACATAATAATTATATGGCACTTGCTGATACCTAAAGATGATTGGTGAGTCAATTCGGAGTCAGAGACGTTCATGAACTGTTCCGAGTCTGTATCTTGCTTCGTGGTGAGTTTCCGGAGTGTCGTACTTGAGGAGATACAAACCTGCAATTGCCCGGAGATGTTTCTGAGTTGCCACGTCGGTGTTCGACCGTTGTTCCCAATGAGACCGGCTTAGGTGTAACTGTTAACAATATTGCTGTACGAGTGATGGAAGATCATGTTTGTCAGAAATTTGCTGTTTACGTTGCATGATAGTGGATGATGATAGCGTACAACAAGAAAATGTATGATGCAATCACCTCCCACCGGCACTGAGGAATGCCGTCAGTCCTTATGTGATGTTCAATTACTTACCGTGTGCTTCACATGGTTATCGGATAGACGCTAACTAATAAAAGTTAGGCTAGGTTACTGTAACGGTCATGGTTATTTATGTTTTAGTTTAGTATGGAGCCTTAGCTCCTGAATCAATGAATTTTGTGGAAACATAATTTATAATGGAAGGTCTGTGTGTTTTACCTCAATGTAATTAATGTTACGTGTTCATCGTTCTTTACTGATCCTGCAACTATCGCGGGTCAGAGAGTTCGTTAAAGCATCATGAACTATGTTACATTAAAGGCGTGACGTTTTATAGATGTTTCTGTGAGCGTAGGCTGTGTTGATTTGTGCATAAGCGGCATTTTCTTGCAGTTCGTGCTTAGCCAGAAATTTTTGTGGAGAAAAATGAGGACATCTTGATAGTGTAGAGGCCGAGATCTTGTAAAATTTGTGCGTCTTACGTGTATTTGTCCTGGACGGTGATAATTCGTTCTACTTTGGTTTGAATCCTCTCAAGTTTGATTATGTGGCTTTGAGCTGCGTGTTGTCAGGATGGACATGCACATTTTAATGTACAGATTATTATTGCTCGGAGTATATGAACTTTACGTGACTGATTGTGCAGCAAAGTAAAATTGTACATCAGGCAGAAAGTTGTCTAAGTGCTCCTTGTTTGATGTTTACAATATGAGAAGCGAAGGTGAGACTCCGGTCTAGACAAACTCCAAGACATGTTGCTTGTGATCAGAGTGGGATTTGATCAGTTTGATAGGTTGATTATGAATGTTCTTGCTCTCTTTCTCCTGTAGATGACTCCTAAACATTTTGCAGCGTTAACCTGTAGTCTCCAGCTATTTGTCTAGTCCTCAAATGTTAGTTGAACTAGCATGTATCGGAAACACAGTGCTTGTGACTGCTAGTAAAGAAAGCTGTGTCATCTGTGTATGTAACAGGAACATACTTATCTCTCAGTGGGGCATCTGTGGTACAGACTATACAAAATGGTGAAAGCACTGCATCTTGTGGTACTCCTGCTTTGATTGCTCTTGAGGAAGATCAACATCCTCACAAGAAAACTTGGAATATAAGACTGAGTAAATAAGATTACAACAATTTTACATAGACATCAGGAAACTTTTTGGATGAGGTGTAAAACAAACTAACCAGTCATGCATTTTGGAACGCCTTTAAAATTTCTAGAAAATCTCCTATGACATCTGGTGGACGGTTGAAAGCAGTTGTAATATAATCTATCACTCTCACTAATTCTACAGTTGAACTGTGTTGAGGACGAAATCTCAACTGCTGCTTTGGTATGAGAACGAGAACGAGTGTGAGCGAGCGAGAGAGAGAGAGAGAGGAGGGAGAGAGAGGGGAGAAGGAGAGAGAGAAAGAGAGAGAGTTTTGTTACATGCTGCTAAAGTCTGGAGAACAGAACCCTCTAAAACAGTTTCCCAAGATTGAAGAGAAGACTTATTTGCGCGTAAAGGACTCTTTCCTTGTTTGAGTATAGGAATGATACGCTCCTCTTAAACTCTCGGGAAATAACATTGTAAATGAACTGCAATGAATAGTCATGTGAGAAATGTCAGCAGTTTTATAGTGGAATGCTTTAGTAATTCAGGGCGGACACCGTTCAATCCAGAAGCTCTTTTATTTCGTAAACATCTCGTGTGGTTCTCAATTTTCCTTGGACTCATTAGTTAAGGTTGTTGATCGGGAATGGTGGTGAGTAAGGCATCAACTGTTGCTCTAACGTGCTGTTTTACATATTGATCCGGACGTATTGGGTTTAGTTTGAACTGCTCCTCCAAACTGTCTGCGAACATTTCTACCTGTGCTTGAGAATCGTATATTGTTCCGTTTGAGTCATGTATCACTATTGTGAGTGGAGTGTACTTGGAATCTACGGAAAATCATAAATAAGACCATATTCTGTTATCATTTGCTACTATATCTTGAAATAAATTTTCTCAATACTGTATGGTTTCACGTTGAGCTATCAGATTTATTTTCTTACTGAGTTCATACAACAAGGATTTGTCTGTGGGTGATATGTCTATTGTCATCGAGACCAAAGTTTGAGTTTGATGTAAAGTTGCAAGTTGACGCTACCTCAGAATGTCTTGTCGCAAACGAAGTTGTAGTTCTGATGATATCTGGTTTGCGGAAGACGAATGTGATGTTAGTAACTGCTTGGTCGAGTTTCTCCCTTCTATTTGACCGTTCTTTAAGATAACGCATTGAATTTAATTCCTGTTTGAACTGGTCCGTCTGCGTGAAGAACCTTTACATTAGGAATGTTACTGCTGGTAGCTCATACTATCTTGAAAATTACAGGATCGTGATCAGAATCAAGAGCTAATACGATATATGGATGCACCAGGAAAGTCACGTTTTAGGCTAACGCGGCAACTAGTACATCAGGTCTTCCTCCAAACTTCGGATAATGAGTAGTGGGCTCTGCTGGTGCACTGATCTTAAAAATTTAAGTAGCTAAAAAGTCATGAAGCACGTCGCCTACATCGTTGTGAACTTTGGAATTCAATTCTTCATGATTTGCATTTAGATCACCATCGTTGAGTATTTTAAGTCCAAACTTTGCAATGGTTTCTAGATCTGGTTCTAAGTTCGTGACAGGTGCACGGTAACCTGATAACAAAATACTAAGAATTCCAGCGTAAATAATTCAACAGCTAATGCTTCCAAAGCGCTGGTACAGTAACAGCTCTTGTTGGGAAGTCATTTTGATTGCTATTAGCAACCCACCTTTGTGTTTGCCTATACGTTCTTATCTACGTGTAATGTAATTAGGAGGCGCCCAGTCCTTTATTCTTTGAGTAAAATGAGTTTCCTGGATGAGGTCAATGTATATTTGATCTGTGAGGAATCTTACTAGCAGATGTTTTGATTTTCAAGTCCATCGGCGCTTAAAGTAGCTATTGTAAGTAATGCATTGTTGTTAATTTAAAAACAGTCATCCTTTAGCATTTGCATTTCTGTTGTTGTCTTTGATGTTGTATCTGTTGCTTGTTGAAACGCTCAATGCCTCACCTAACACAAGGAATTAGTTTCCTGAAATTTAATCCTTTTACTGGATCTAGTATTAGTTTTATATCTGAAAAGTATAGTTTGGTGACGTGTTGGCTGTTGAAGTAGCATTTGTGAGAATGTCTTCTTTGTGTTGTACGGTATCTGCAGTATTTGAGGTGGGAGTTTCCTTGAATTTTTGATTATCAGAGTTGTACACTCTTTCGTTGGGAGAGCAGACCACACTGTGTTCAATTGTTTAGTAAGACTTGAAAAATGGACAGCCTGTGTAAGTGTGTAGTTGGCTGGATGATTTCCATTGCACTTTGCACATGTTGCGGGAGTCGTGGCATCGGGCTTAGTGTTTAACTTTCGTAAACTGTCTTTGATCACATTTGAGGTAGCTTTGAAAGGGGTTACATGTGTTTTGACAGTGGCCCATTCTTTGACATCGATAACACTGGAGAAGTGATGGTGATCTGTATGGTCCGATTTGTAGCTCTGTTGTAGCAGGTTCGTGACGGTATATATCTCTTTTGAGCTGTAGTTCTTTCAAGTGGCACAAGAAACAGTGGCCGTTTTATCTTCTCTCGACATTTGGTTGATGTTGATCGGTTTGTAGCCTAGTGAGGTTAGATTTTCTGTCAGGTCTGGGATACTGGTAACAAGGGGTGTTTGTGTACAACTACCTTAATCGCCTTTGTTTACATTGTTTAAACTGCAAAAATATACATACCACAGAATATATGATTTAGATCTTTAGGGCGTATTCCATAAAAACAGCACTTTCTGCCCACATTTCCAATTTGAAAATGTTGATATTAGCTTCTGCTGTCTAAGGACGATTCCAAATGAAATGCTGTGTAGCGACAAAAGTGAAATTAGAACAGAATGTTTGACCTTTACATCATCTTAATCTACAAAAAGACTTTTTGTTTAACTTTATGCGTACCCGTCAATTAAAGAAGTAGGAAGGTAATAACCATGGCTTCAGTCTACGTTTCATCCGGACATTCACCCAGTGAAATTGATGAAACACTGAAAAAACATCAGTGACGGTGGCCATCGGTAGAACTCGAGCTTCGGTGCTTGGCCAATACCAATGCAGAATCTGCAATGATGAGGGTCGTGCATCTAACATTAAATTGTTTCACTCTTCACTATGGGTATATCATTGCTGAACACTACAGGTTTAAACTGGAACATTGTTTCCAGCTGTATGCGAAATCACGGGTAACATAAATAATTTGATTTAATATGTTGGAAGGTCCGCTTTAGGTGCTATCACAAGCAGAAGGTTAGGAGACACTGAACCGTATAATACTGATATACTCAGTATCTAGAGATTCATTCACATAGTTAGAAACGCATTTTGAACCACATTTCCAGATGCACTGTTTTCATGGGGAAGGAGAGAGAGAGAGGTCAGGAGTTGTGCAGCGCAGTTCTACTAACATAAGGTAACCAGGTTAAGGGTTCATTCATTACTCCAACCTAGAAAGGTCCTCTCTCTAAAATCGAGAAGCTCTTCCATCAAAGTGAATTAGATGCCCACCGAAAAGAAAGAAAAAACGTCCCTAGAGAGCAACTTAGGACTGAAGGAACATGGTGGTCGTGCGTTCAGGTACTGGCAATATTTTCTTTCTGTACACTCTGGCTTCTTATTTTTCTCCTTTACTGTTTTTTATCTCCTTCGTTTTTCCGTTACTTTCTCTAGGCTAGAAGAAGGATCCACTTGCACAAGACATCATTCTGTTTTTCTCTTTAGATCTTCTTTTGCTCTTCACTTTTCCTTTTTTCCTGTTCCCGCACGACTTTGGAAGGGAGATCATTGCAGAGTATAAACCAAAGGAGATATAGAGAGGATAAAAGGAAGAGAAAGGGTTGAATATCTACAACGAGATTCATGACCGCAAGCTCATATGCGAAGAAATGACGGGGAATGAAGAAGACGAAGTTGAAAGTGAAAGATAAGAAAGTATAGTAAACCAAAAAGGGGAAGATGAAAGAAAGAGAGAGATGAGGGAAGTGTAAGAAGACATGTTCATGAATTATTCATGTATGACGTGTATCACAGGGAGAAGAAAGGTAAGATTCCCGCATCTGGCGTTGAAATAAAAGGAAGGGTTATAGATAGAAAGAAGATATAAAAGTCTAAGAGAGGAGAAGAAAAGAGGACATATATATTCCATATGTCACTCACTACCTTCTTCCCTTTGTTATAGATATAAGTAATTCTGCTTGCAACGTTGCCAACCTTTGAGACTTATACTAGAATGTACCAATATTTGTTAGTGAGCAGATTCAAGATTCTATTACGAAGTCAAATAATGCAAAAAAAAAAAGGGGATTCTTTTTACAGGGTACTTAACAAGTGATGATCATCATTAACTAAAAGATGTATTTCTTAAACCGAGAAAAAAGTAAACAATGTTGTTGATGAAATGCCGTAACGTACTTTGGAATTTTGGAGTAAGAGGGACCCAAATGTTATCACAAATGATCAATAATTCTGCAAGAACCCCAATGCGGGGTGCCACACCACAAAATTCTCGAGTTCAACCCAAAACTTTAACATTTTTACGGTAAAAGTCTATAGAAACAAAGGAAAATTCCACTTACACCTTTCCAATTTTGACTTTACACCCCCGAAATTGAAATTTCTGACGGAATCCCTGAGAATGATGTAATATCTCGACTAATGATGACGTAACGTAATGACGAACAATGGCATAGCAAATACCAAAGTTGCAGACCAAAACTTTATTTCGTCAAAGTTTATAATTAAAAAAAATGTATGTTTAGGATGCAATGTCTCTGCTATTCTAGTGGAGAAACCGAATTAGTTAACAATGAAACTTTTGTGTGAAGAATCTCTTGTATGCTGTATTTCCTTATTCATGAGATTTGCTCAAATATAATTCTTACTCATATCTTTTGTGATTTTCGTAGGCCGTGAGACGTCATTACATTCCTTAAGATGTGGATAGCATTATATAATCCTTTGATCACCTATGTCAACCCGCGAATCAATTTATATAGAGTTACATTGGTTCTTTTTAATTATATTATTTTACAAATTATTATCAATTTTCACGCTGAATATTGTCTGATATATAAAAGCCTAGTTTATGTAATTAAAATATATCTAAAGATTTTGAATTAAATATTTATTTCAAACCATATGATAATAGAATAACATGTGTGCGTATGCAATGACATTTTACTCGTCAAACGAATACAACGAAATTTTAAGAATTATTTACAAAGATATAATATATAAGAGATATTTAAATACTATAAAATATAATAAATTAATTAAATAAGTGAAAACGTTTGTCCATTAAAATATTTCTTATTAGATTACGTTTAGAACGTGAATTTGAACTATTTCTCTGTTGCGCAAGTTGCCTTATTATTCACTATGTAAGAGGTACTGTATATGAGACGATGTAGCAGTATATAAGCTCACTTATTGTTCAGCTCCTGAGCCGAAAGGTACCCTATGACCCCTTAATAAATAGGTCAATTGTTTCTCTTTGGTTTTCTTCCTTGCTTCCTTTGCTAATAGTATCCTTTACATTCACAGTGTTCTCCTTCCTTAGGACAAGGCCACACACCACACCAACACAAGTATTCTGTTTTCTTTTGGTCGTAGTTCCAACTAATAAGTTTTGCCTTTCAGCTCCCAAATCCCACACCTGAGCCGGAAGTGGTTATACATAGCCTAGACTAGGAGTACTCGGCTCTTAAGTTACTATGTGTAGGGATATTAAGTCATTTCTGAGGATCTAACAAATTTCTAGCTCTGCAACTAGACATGTTTCAGCATTTCTTCAGAATAAACTATCCTCTTGTTTTGGTCTGGGAAATCCACTAACGGTTTATGACTATCACCTTCTAGTCACTTGTGTACGTCTAAATTCCTGCTTACGTATTGGGATTAGTCAAGTAGAACACTTAGGAATTAACTTTCACCAGGCAGTAAGATAAATGATTCTTTAATTCTACTGGCTCTCCTTATTAAGGAAAATAAGGTGAGTGTTTCTTTCCTTTTGGTGATGGTAAAGCGGTGTCAGTATTTTGATTTCGTAGAATTGTAAAATCTAAAATTTCGATTAAATCAACGGAAAATCTTGAAATGATCTTTGGATAAAACATCGGGCTCTGTGGAGCTCTGTTTGTCGGAAATTCTAAAGGCTTGGCTTTCCTTTGATCAATGCTTGTTTTGATAAATAAATTAACCCCCTATAATATTTCGGTTATTATTATTTTTTGTTGAATGAGAAAATAATTATTTAATGACGAATTCACTTAAAGAAAGAATTCTAAAGCTATCAATAGTGTCTTGTATTTACTTTAAAACTTTTAAAGAAAAAAATATTGTATGTTTTAAATCTACGTCTATCCTGACGACAGCATTTGAAAGTGAACAGTCTTTCACGGAAACATGTTCTCGAAATTTTGGAATATTCCTTTAAAGCGGACGTTTCTTGTCAATATTTATTCTGTCGCAACGATATTATCTTCTTGGAGAGCTATCATAATCTACGGCCTGAGACAAAGTTACCTAAAGGCCTTAAAATAAAGTTCAAATTCTAATAATCTAGTTTATTTGAATTTTATTTTGTTTAGTACGTTGGAAGATAATATCACCTACAATGTCCATGCCTAACTCACAATTTTTAACCTACTGTATTTTACTGACGCTTCTCTGAAATGTTCATTCTCTTTTCTTTCACTGTCCTTGGTACATCTTATCCGAATCAACTTACTGCGAAGTAAGCTTTTATTAAACTCAGTTCTCTGTAATTATTCTTTTGTACCTTGTTACACACTAGAGTTACGTATTTAATTAGCCTTTTTTAAAAGTTTTACTGAAATAACTGGTCAGTAGCCATGAGAGAGAAAATCGGCTTTCTGTGAAGAAAAGTGAAAAATAAAAAAAAGTAACATCCAACTTACCACCTTCCAATTAAATTCGGAAATTATTCTCTTATTTCTTTCTTCCCTTTTCCCAGACTCTGCTACACTGAGCATAAAATTTTCGCTACTCTCCTAGACGTGGATTACCGCCCTTTTTCTTTTTAGCTCACGCCTCCTTTTTCGCTTCTTTCCTCTAAAATAAAACAGGGGGAAAAAAAATCCTCTTGTTTTATAATACCTTTCCTATTCTACTCCCCGTTGCAATTTCCCACTTCGTCTTTCTGTATTAATAAGAACGTATTCCCAGTTCTACTATGATTCTAGAAAGTAATGGAGGTGCTTACCCATCTTATTCTGGTACCGAAAGAGCTGGCAAAGGCTTAGAAGGAGAGCAGGGAAGTAGCGTGCAACTCTATAAGGTTTTAAATGAAATAGGGGGGAAAAGGTCACAAGGATACAATGTCACAATTGCTACCATCATACTCCACTCCGTTTCTTCTCTCTGTTTTCTAATCTTGTTTTTGTATTAATTTTGTGAAAACTACCATCTCTTTTTCTAGATAGTTCCTCGTTTGGTTGCCTCTTTCTTTATTCAAGAGGCACTAATATTTACGAAACACACACGTCGAGTCCAAATTAAAGACATTTTATCTTTTATGAGAAATATTCTACATTATCTTCACTGACAAATATCCTATAACTATGTAAATACATATTTTTAGAATGAAACTTAAAAGGAAACCTCGTATTTTCAGGTGAGTGAACATGAAATAATAAAATGTAAAGTACGCCTTTTGGGTGAGTTAATAAAAACGGCAGAGAAGAATTATTGAGTACAAGAAGGGTATAGTCTCTACATTGTTTACTTAAAAGCGTACACAATTCTTCCAAACTTATGTGGCTTATATGCAAATTTTAGTAGCGAGAACAAAGTGTTAAATGGTGTCATTTTCTTTCTGTTTCTTTTCCCAGGACCTATTTTCCGGGATGAAGCAATAATAAAGTAGTGTTGGAATGTGTATACTGGTCGTTTAGCAACTCAAAATTTAGTCAGCTCCTAGGAGAAACCTAGTGTTATTTATATTTCTATACACAAGGAATACTGTTCGCATATATATTCTCTCTTTCTCTCTCTCTCTCTCTCTCTCTCTCTCTCTCTCTCTCTCTCTCTCTCTCTCTCTCTCTATATATATATATATATATATATATATATATATATGACCGCCCCGCTGGTCTTGTGGTTACCTTCGCTGACTACTGATCGTAGTGGGGTCCTGTACGAAATTTCCTCTGCCCAGGAAATTTTTCCAAAGCGAGGCGCTGCAACGGTGCCCACTCAGCATCATGGTGCGATTGGGGAGCTGTTAATCATAACAGACAGTGGCGGTCAAAGTTGAGAGCTTTGGGTCTTCTCTCCCAACATGTCTGGTCAGCGTGGATGCAGTAGACCAACTTCTCCTTGCGGGAGAGGATCCAGCAGTTGATTGTATGTCGTTGTGAATTATTATAATTCACAATGGGGGCTACTTACAGCTCTGCATATGTCTAGACGATATTCTTTCTCCTAACCACGTCTTCTGAATCGAGTCTGGTGTAACAGTTGCCATTGTCGCAGCGATCCTCTCTTTAATGTTCCTTATTTTTCAGCGTGCACTATGATTTTAATAGGTGTCCTCTCCTCCCAAAAAGTCGAGTAGTGATAGATCTGTTTCTCCAGGTAGCCAGGATATGGGTCCACCGCTTCTAACTTAGGCATTTGGGAATTTCCTGCCTAAGTAAAACATCACAGACAATGCAACGGAAATAAGGAGCTCCAAATTGCAATAGTGTATAAAAATAACCCTGCTCCTCATTTATTGTTCCCAGACATTAAGCTGTGGTAACACGTAGTGTTCAAGTAAGCCAAGGTACACAACCCTTGTAATGGTTCCTTTAAAAAAAAAAGTCCCCGTCAAGGGTATATCAGTTTCTATTACGATCACAGGAAACAACTAACAGAGTCTATAGCCAAGGGACCTCAAAAGAGAATTTAATTTTTTTTAATTTTGAGAAAAGTATCTTTTGGGGGACTTACTTCATATCATAACCTGGCTGGACACTTTTCAAGGACATCCACCAATGGACATCCAAAGAAATCCTCTGCAGGGGTGTCACCAGATACAAAATTCTGAGGATCACAGGGTGTGTGTGGATTTTTGGGGACAGCACATATGCATTGCCAGCACATCGACAGTTAAAAATTTGTTATGTATAAGGAGTATCTATTGTTTAAAATTTTTGAAGCCTTTTGTTCGTAATGGTTGGTTGTAAAAATCTAATAAAAGGATCACATACAGTCTGTTACAAAATAACTGCACCACCTAAGACAAAATTGGTAATTTATTCGTATTGTAGCAGTATTCTGGAAGACATTAGTTATAATACCTTTAAATCGATTGATAAACCTTGTTTATTGTTATTCCTGGTACAGCAATAAGCTCTCTCTTTGTTTGGAAATACTTTTTTGAAAGCTTTTGGGACATAATATGCCACAAATTTTCTATGGGGTTCATGTCTGGAGAGTTTAGTGGCCAGCATAGCCTCTGGATATGCATATCTGAAAACCAGTTAGTTCTTAACAACGGCAGCTCTGTGACACGGTGCATTATCATCTTGAAATATGAAATAATCTAAATTCTGGCCTGAAAAATAATCCCGTGCAGTTTGTAGAAGTTTACGGTTTAAAATTTCCACGTAATACTGTCCGTTCACTGACCTGTTGCAAATTTCTAGTCTTCCGACACCCTTTGATGTGAAGCAGCCGCAGACCATTACACTTTCCCCAAACTTCTGCGTCGGCGAAATACAATCCATATTCAGTTCTTCACCGCTTCTCATCCACAGTCGGACACCACTATCATTCCCAAACACTAATATTTTTTTTCATCACAAAAAACCACATGTTCCCATTCTTCAATACCCCAGTGTTCGTACATGCTAACAAAACGTTTCCTGGCTCTTATGTGGTTTGCAGTGAGTATCGGCTTTTTCTTTGGCTTTTTCTTACGAATTCCTTGTTCCCCGTCTAACTACTGTCCCGTGGCTTACACTAACACCAGTTTCATCAGACACAGTTCGAGCAATTTGCCGTGAAGAAGATGCTCTACTTTTCAGAGCTAGCGCCTTCATTTGCCTGTCTGTGTGAGGGCTTGTTTTCCGTTATCGGCCACATTTGTCTCTTAAGGACTTCTTATACGTGGTTTGCTTTTTAATAATTCTACCAATTGTTGTATGGTGTAGATGAACTTGTTTCGCAATCGTACGTTGCGGAATACCGGCACGATGCAACGCCAATATCATCCCCTGCTTACGAGGGGATGTACAGTACTTTGCCCATTTTCAGCACTGTCCATACAATACTCTTGCACAAGTGTTTACAAAACTGCTGATATGTCACATACAACTTGTAAACAACAAATCAAGAACACAAAGCTCACGTAGAAAACAAAATTTGATGATACACTTTCAACGGTTCATGTTCACATGTAGAACTAAGAGGCAGCCATTTGCAAAGTGAATGCATTGCCACCTGTTGAGAAAACAGCACGCATATAGGCCACCAGCAGAAACAAACGAAACAGCATCAAAATACAATGCGCAACAATAGTTTAATATATTTAGCTCATGTGAAGCCAAATGTAAAATACAATTTCGAAATAAAACTGAAGACTCACATTTTCTCAGGTGGTGCAGTTATTTTGTAACAGACTGTACATTGTGAACAAATGAACAATCTTCTTTGCTTTTTCAGTTATATATGTCAATAACAGTGATGTGACATCATAAATACATTAATATATTTTACTTTGTAAGGTTCTAGATGTTTATAATCTTTTAATCTTATAATCTTATATGTTCTTTTAATTTTATGTTGTTTTTTTTTTGCTCATACACATTACGTTATTTTCTATACATTGCATTTTTTAAACATCGGAACTTCAGTTTGAACAATAAAGTTGTTAGCCGAGATTTCAATTAAAGATAAGGTAGTAAACCTACTTAGTCAGTGATTAATAATTGGACGATTTCCATGAACTTCATCGAAAGTCTGCACAATCATGTCTAAATGTAATTGTTGGTACTTCTCTTCATTTGAAGCTGCTCTAAATCATTCAAACGTTCATCCACTATCTTATTTCGTAGCCAGTTCTTGACCCAGCCATGACATGAGAAACACCGCTCACAAAACGCACTCCAGACACAGCAATGGTCAATGATATGTGAACTAACTCCCGTACAAGGTAAACAAGAAAGTTCTTGCCATTTTTGATAGAAACAGAAAGGTATACAGAAAATGTCGTTTCCCATTAGTCCTCACTTTTTGCCAACGTTTCTGCAGCTGCGCAATGCCCAGGTGGTAAACTGGGGGAGGAGGGTCTTGAACGCAAAGAAGGCCGTGAGCGCCTGCCGCAAGTCTACCTCATTGACGAAGGATTTCCCACGAAGGTGGTTGTGCAGGTAATGGAAGAGGTGACAATATGTTGGCGCACGGTCCGGGGAGTTCGGTGGATGGCACAGTGTCTCCCAGTCAAGTTCCTGTATGGTATCCCGGGCCACCTGCGCCACATGCGGCCTGGCATTGTTAGCCCAAAACAGTACACCTTTGCGATTCACCAATGCTTGCTCCTTTTCCTACAATGCCTGTTGTGCACGTTCCAACTGCTTAAAGTGCAGGTATAACTCGATGGTAGCAGCTCGTAGTGCACCACTTGGCGACTAGTCCACCAGATCTTGGGTGGGTGTAGAATGGCCTTGTGGTGTGAGGCACAAGATCCTGCGGTGACAACGAATGTTTGGTATGCTTGGGAGTGTCACAGAACCCACGTTTTGTCACTGGTGAACAACCGACCTAGTGAGCGCGTTACGGTGCCGAGAAAGCAAGGGGAAACAGGCTGTTGGTCATTGTTGTCTTCCAACAGTGTGTGGGGAACCAACTAGCTCAATCTGTACCATTTCCATAAGCGGGACAGGTGAAGTCTGACTGTTTCATCAGAAACCTGGAAGCGTTGGGCAAACTCACCACACGCTTAGCTGCTGCCCTGCTCTAAGGCTGCCTTCACGGCCTCGTCATCCAAGGCATTTGGGTGACTACTGCGGAGTTAATAATACAGGGACAAATCTCCTGACCTGAATTTCTGAAACCAATGCCTGTGATGCGTTCATTTACAGCACTATCCCAAAGGATTATTGTATTTCGTGACTTAATTCGGCTGTGGACAAACCTTCTTTAAATTGAAGTCTGGATTAGATTTTAGCAGAGCAGACAACCCCGAACGAGTTGCTTCGACACCACCAGTTGTCTTCCTCACTACTCGAGCTATGACTGATGTGAATGCGCAAAGCGCCTGTCTTGGTCAATGTTCCCACTACCGCCTCAATCGATGGTACAGCACCTGAAGAAGCACTTATTTTTTGTATCAGTGATCACGTCTTTCCATGCGACGTCAAAAACAAGAACATTTTTGGTCAAATTGTACTTTCTGGAAAGTCATTTTGTATCCTTATAACAGCTTGGCAAGGTATTTTTTCACTTATCGTTGTGTTCAACTTAAATAATGCAAAGACATTTTGGTCTTTTAATGTTTCCTCAAATATTATTCTTACCATAACAATACAATACCAACTCTGTAAACAATTAGGAAGATAAACTAACTTGGACAAACTATTTCCGATTAGATGGAATCCAATATTTTAATTTCCATTTTTGTCAGTGTTTTCCGAAGAGCCATTTTCCTTGGTAACTAGTCTTCTGATTCATTTTAGCACCCAGATACCTTGAAAATAATCATTACAATGCACGAATAAATGTTTATTGCGATTTATTTCGTACCAAATCATAAGCATTTAAATGTTCTGCAATAGTACAAAACAGCAGCAAACGGTTGAAGTTCTAGTCCTGTTTCCACCTTCGAAAAGTTTGACAGTGAACAATCTCATTTGTTGACATGAAAAACAAACTTTCATAATAGAAAAGTGATTCCCATAGGAAGTCTAGATAATTATTTTGGAAAACCCTGTGAATCTTTACTTGACACTTTGATTCGAATGTAGCAGTACCGGAAATCACTACCACAATGGTCAGTGTTTCAAAAGTAGTCTTAATCCACGCGTGTTAAAATCAGTTATTTATAACCTTACGTTTGAACGATTTCAGTCTTTATTTTCAAACACTAGTTGAAACAAACTCTGGGACTTGTACGTAGTGTTATTCTGTTATGAAATCTGTCTATCCAAAGATATTTTATTTCTCAATTAGCATTAAATAAATACAGCTATACATTCTCTTATTCAGATTTTACTAAACTCCTATGCAAAGAGTTCTACAGAGGAACTGTTCAACAGAATCGCATTTCACTTTCTATATCTGTTTCTACAGTCTAATTAACCATACGCATTACTACCCGAGTGAAATCTAACCTAACGTAAACTTATTTGCCCAGTGTTACTAATAATTGAAAGTTTTTATAGGGCTCTGAACGGAAGCAAAGCTTGGTAGCCATATTACCTCAATGAGCAGGGTTTCATCCGGCAATTTCATGGCTTAACGAAAAATAGCGGATATCATTTGGTGTAACAGTAAAATCGCGTATTCTGATATTAATCTCTATTTGATTTGGAACTACGGACCAAATTGTTTTGAAAAACTGGCCATTAATGTTGCATACAATCGCATCACATTTGGCCGAAACTCAGTTAATGAAATTAAATATCAAGTCACGTTTACTTCCCTTTTAAAAGCGAACTAGTAATTGAAGCCTCAAAAGGCGCGGAATTGCTTTGGTAATCCTCATTTTTCAACAGATTACTCTCTATTATTTATTCAATTGTGTAATTCGTATTGTTAAATTAATTTCTACATTTAATTAAACAAATATGTGCAAATATTGCCTTAACTCGTAAGGTTATATTTTCTTAAACATATGGAAAACAAATATGGACCATTACAAGGCATTTGTGATAGCCTTACCAATCCCCTACTTACAAAAAAATCAATTGTATTGTCAATGTTGGGGAGGCTAGTGAGGGAACCAAGAGATTTTGGGGGAGCCTGCCTCGCAGCGCTCCTTTAGTGACGTCCATGCTCCGAAAGACATCCATGTTTGGGCATCCAGTGGACGCCGAAAAATGACCAAAAATAGACAGCCAAAACTACAGAATCTGTGATTCTACCAGACCACAGACTGAGGTAGGGGTCTTTGAATTTTATTTATGGTATTTTGCTATCTAAGGCCCAGTCCGGGATAGGGGAGGGAAAAGGATCCAGGAAGTTGTTGGCTAGGGCCTATGTTGAAGGTGTCATCCGTGCATTTGTCTGGTGTGACTGAGAAAAACCCTAGAAAAACTTTAGTTAAGATGGTCAACCGCTGGGATCAAACCCACGATTTCCCGAATGCTATGTCAACGCTCCACCATTGAACTACGGCGGCTCGGTCTATGGAAGGGATGTCACACTCCTAAATTCTCGAGCGCACACACAGATTTAAAACTTTTACCGTCAAAAATGGATATAAACCATGCAAAGCTCCACTTACATCATCGTAATTTTGACCTTACGTACCAAAAACTAAAAATCCTGGCGGAATTCCGGTACAGAGTTAATTTTTGTACACTATTACGTATCGAAACAATTGGATGCTATACAGAAAATGAAGGATGACATATCCCAAGTAGAACAATGACATGGAGCCAACATGGAGCCCATGTTGGACCCACATCGTTAGTGTGGATTAATACTGGTATACTTGATGGGATGTCGCTTCACATGGGAATTATGTGTGTGTGCACATAAAGAGATGAAGTCAGTGTTTTGCATGAAATGAATTGATTTGTTATGAAATGCATGTTAACAATTTGTTTAAGACGTAGCATGGTACGTACATATAGAGTAACTAAGTTTATTATTTCAGGTGTTTGTGATCCTCTATAGTGTAATGTTTTGGTCCTTACGTATCCCTGGAAGAGTGGTTGAGTTGGTAAGACACTGGATTTCTAACGAAAAGTTCCGTGTTCGCATCCCTAGTGTCGATAGCTGACAAAGAAGACATGTTTAGAGCTCGCACCATAGTTGCTATTTACGACGCAACTTCGTTCTTTTTTTGTGAGTGTGGATTGTCCAATAGGACAAGAAATGGAACAGTTTATTGCTTATAAGCTTATAATAATTACCACAATCTGTTATATCAATAGTTTAATAACTAATTTAGTTTATAATGAATTTAGCTTAGAATGAATATAGTCATACCAAGACGGAATACAATTTGGACTGACATGAACTAGGCTTTCGACCCAAGACAACTGTAGTACATGAGTTATTGGTGGAACAATTTAAAATAACCCCCACAGAGGTTGAAACTATTATGCTTTGTGCGTACAAAAACCGATATTTTTGAAACTGAAAAATCAAGACATAGTGAAAAGAGTAATAAATACTTGCCAAGGTAAGTTTATATATAGAGACAATGGAATGTACAACAGAAGTAATGTGTACAGGTTGTAGGAAGCTCTAAAATAAAAATGTAAGTATCACCCATTCCAGTAGAAATCTCAGATGCACAAGTGGCTCAGTGTTTCATTAAATACGGAACAATCCCGCGGACAGTGCCCTTCCAATACAACGAAAAACATATCTTTCTTACGTATAGTGGCAAACGATTGGTAGTTCCCGACAGTTTAACAGAGACTCTTTCTAAATTTATCTCCATTTTTAATCACAGCTGCCAAATTCAGGGTCAAGCTGAATTGTAAACCTGCTACCGCTGTGCCAGCACAATACATCTGCTCAACGAATGTTCCAATCCTGATACGAAAGATGTACAAAAAGAGCAAAAACCATATTCCTTAAAAGCTCCCAATACTCAAACAGATTTCATGATAGAATTTACAGTCATTACTCAAAACAGGGTACTTTTACAAGGTCAATAAAAAGAAAACAGACATCGGAATTTCAACCGAAGGACAAATGTTTAGCACCGAGACTCAATGCCTGCAGGACAATTTAGTGGTGACAACGCGAAGTGTATTTCACAGCTGCAAGAAAAACAGTTGCTGTTTCGATAGAGTTGCAAGATGAAAAACAGCACATTATTGAGCAATCTCAGAAGAAACCTGTTACATCTGTAATTAATCAAGAACCATCCCAAAAGGCAATTTTCATAAAGAAGATAGTGTTTTCAGTGTTTAGAAAGTGGTTCTAGTGAAGTAAATAAAATAAAAAAGAGAAAGTGTGTGTCCAGAAATGTCCGTTCTAGAGACGGGCTAGGCGTTAAAAAATCAAAGCATTCTCAAAAACATCGTCTAAACTACTTTAAACAGGTTTGGAAAGTAACATTCAGCTCTAGTTAGTGATTATTTTTCTTGCATTTCCTTGGTTCGTCTAAGACACTACTTTTTTCCTTCATAATTAACTTTAAATTCTGGAATCACCCAACAATAAAATGAGACTCAATTATTACTTTACTTTTGTCATACTTTTGTACTTACTACCTTAAATATGGCTAGGGCGACCCAGTCTAAGAAAATCCATTTGATTCTAAAATTCTTGAACTTTAATTCTATCAATTTCTGTGGTGTTCAAGAGATGGCATCTGAGCCCATAACATACCAAATTACAATATTTACCGTAACAATATGGATGACACTAATAAATCTTTGGCGATTATTAAGCGTTCTGACAATACTATTCATAATGAATATCACCATCCTTCATCACAAATATCTTACATTAATTTAACGATATGTATTTTAAAAGTTTAGGTATACCGAGTGACCATCAATACCGGAAAAAAAGAACTAACTTTAATTACAACAAGCTTGCTGTATTTCTACAAATCTTCATAAGAAAAACTATGTTATTTGTATTGACAACAACTCGGTAATTGAAAAAAAGAAGGCCCTAATTTTACAAGTAAATACTCTGAAGCATTAAATGGACATTATCAAGCTATTTAACTTCACAGACTTGTATAAATACAAATATCCAAACTTGAATCAACCTACTTTCTTTTCCAGTAAAGGAAACTTGCGCCTAAATGTAGTGTATACAACCAAAGGCCTACGAGATACTATAAAAGCTAGATAAGTCATCAATAAGTTAGAGTTCTCAGATCACTCCGCTTTCACGGTCCTCTCACATTTTCGGAGGTTTGTAAATTGGGAGTTAAATGATTCTATTCTCCAGGATGAAGATTAGAGTTCCTTTATCCTCGAAATAGGTAAACAAGCAGATATTAAAGATAATGAAATGTTCAAAGGAGCAAATTACAATAGTGGCAACAAACAGAAATCTTATATTTCAAACAAAAAATTGTGTTAAAGAAAAAGGTAGACTTCAAAGAAATCAGTTCCAATGTTATTATAAATTATTGAAGGATTATTACAAACAGCTAATGGATACTCCGAAAACTATAATTAAGGTACGCCAAATGGAAGCCGTCATTTGCAAACTCACATAACCTAGAGAACAAGATATTATTACAAGAAGTCGTTTAAAAATAGGAATAGAAGAAGAGACGAATTATGTACATGTCTTAGAGGAGAGGCAAAGAGGCTCATATATTGTAAATTCATTGATGAGGTCATAAATAATAACCAACACTTCTTTAACGGCGAGAAAATTTATCAAAGTATACGTGATCATTATAAATCTAGTTTCCAGCACAATTTCCAACTCCCCATTGATAGCAAAAATATAAATATCAAACAGGATTATATTTTATCCGTTATACAATATGTTCAAAGTAAATTAATAAGTGAAACTATTCCATTATCGGAAGTGGTAAAACTATTGACGAATCAAAAGTCAATGTAGTAGGAGACGAGGATGGAATATCTTTACAGTTTTATATCAAATTAAAAAAAAAATGATTGCTTCTTGGCTAGTTGAAGTTTATAATTGAATCTTGAATTCCAAAACTATGAACATGTTTGTAAACTCAATTGATATTCTTTTGTTAAAACCTAAGTATAGTAATAAGGATTGTCTTAAGAACACAAACAGAGTTATATCTTTGTACGGTTGGGATTAAAAATACTACCTAAGCTCCCAAATATCAGAATGGTGCATATTCTACCTAATTTAATCAATAAAAACCAAGGAGGCGACAGGTACCTTAAATGCTGCCACCATATTATTGAAAATCAGAGAAAGTTTATATTTGGCTAAAACCATGAAAGGCTATAAATTTGGTATCCTAAGTTTAGAGTTGGCTTCTGCTTTTGAAAATATCAATCATGATTATTTGTACAGGGTGCTCCAGAAACTAAGCTTCCTTCAAAATTTTCTAAATACAATATAATCCATTCATTGATTACATGAAATTACCATTACATGAAATTCATGTATTACTATGAAATTACAAGTCAATCAACGCTTACCACCAGGCATAATAATGAGAACAAGTTATTTCATAAGGCTGTTCTCTTTCCGCTTTTATTTTTGTCATATTTATCAGTCTTTTAATAAACAGAATTGAGGAGAACATTCAAAGAAATAAAATATCTGGGACTGACGCCTTAAGACATTGACGACATCACTTCCATCGTTCTAACTAAACAAGAGATTAAAAATCTATTCAACACAGTTAACGATTTCTCAAATACAGGTATCAAACTGAATGCATCAAAAACCCAACTTCTTTTAACTAACACCAACATGGCAGATAATTTCCCAAACAGCTGTAAAATCGTAGAACAAATCCGTATTCTGGATATAGATTGGTCTAGGGATATAAATGAAACTATAAAACTAAATTAAAATCATTTAGTTGCTAGTATGGTTAAATATGTCATGCAATTTCAACACTGCTTTCAACATTTAATTTCTAGAGCTCGTTTGTTACATCATTAGCAATTGCACTTACATAAGCCATATTTTTAAAACTATAAGCAAGTAATTGCTAAGATAAGTTTGTATATAGGATATTTTTATATACAAATGAAATATGGAAAAGAAAGAGAAACAATTTCTACTTTCCCCCTCAAAAAAGGAGGTTTGAATATAAAAAAAATCTTGAAGTTCAGATAAAAGCGTTTCCATTACACAGAGCCGTACAGTCGATCTGTGATATTACAAATTTTATATCTTGTAAAACTACTATGTCAGTGCTTTGACAAGGCTTCTGTAAACATCCTTTTATGGAAGAACACAATTTCATCTCTAACCAATGATAGAAATGACATACGCTATATTATAAACCAATATGACTTTGAAAACTGGACAGTCAAAAATATCTATCAGTTACTAATACATAGAAAAATAGTACCTTTCCCGGATATAATGTATACATTTCCGGAAAGAAAATGGAAAACAATCTTGTAAAATATTAACAATTTATTCCTCATTCATCCTTTGTATGATATCAGGTTTAAAAATGACATACGGAATATTCCAAAGCAATACCATTTTCTTAGTAAGAAAAAAAATAATAGACAGTAACCAGTGTAGTAAATGTAAACTTATAGACACTATCTCACACAGGTTAGAAGGATGTTCAGGTAAAAATAAATACTTGCAATAAAGTAAACAAATCTTAGCCAGGATAAATAGTACCAGTCCTAATCTTGTTTCCTAAAAAATGTATTCTTGATTTACCTGACTATCAGTGTTTTCCACCAACAGAAACAAAATTTGTTAACTGGTTTACAGCTCAGACATTGTTTATGGTTTTGATTGAACGTGAGAGTGAGACATCTAATGATGAATTGTACAATGTACATAAACCAAATTATTAATAATCTTCCGATATCAACAACTGAATGTCAAAAAAAGGATTCTCAATTTCCGCAGTTTATAAATTTTTCATTGTTTATTTTGTGGTTTATCGCTATATGACAAATGATAATTCTTTTCTATTTCACTGTGTATTTAGTTTGTTATTTGATGTATTTTCTATTTTATTTTATATATATTTAACTATTATGTTTAACTTTTATTGTTAGATCATTTGTTAAGTTATAAAAAAAAAAATTTAAAAATGTTGGCAAGACGCTGGATTTCTAACGAAATAATCGTGTTCCTGTCCCGCTTTTGTAGAAATTAGTTTCTAAGTAACCCTCAACACGAAATAGTTAATTTATGGCTTTCAAGAGTCTTTGTCTCAGGCCGTAATATTACTGGAAAGTCCGTACTTGTCCATAATTGATCCTCATTTGGACATCCACTGGACGTTGCGGTCAAGTCTACTTTGGACATCGTAAAGACGTCCTTTGTCTTCTCCATTGCACATCATATGGACTCAAAATGGATGCATAGATGCATTCAGTCGATGTCATTTGGATGTAATTGTGCTGTGTGGGTTTACGTATACAAGTAAAGAAAGTACTTGCAGTGTCTATATAACCTTCACCGAGAAAGAAACATAAGCGATACGTTGAATCAACAGCAAATTAGTGGACAAAAACAATAGATGTTTCCAATTAGATAAAGTATGATTTGCCAGCATGCATATACATGTGATTTCTTGATTATATAATATATGATATATAAATAGCTTGTTAAAAGCAAGTTATCAGACTTGGTCATTACATTTAAAGCAGAGACTAAATAACCTGCAAAATGTTGTATGCCCAAAAATTAAAAAAAAAAAAAAAAAATAAAAAAATGCTAAATTGGTATCCCTGAATTTTCCGTATCTTAAACTTCAATATTAGCCTATGATCATAGTGAAAAGCTCGTTATTTATATTTTAAATCTTAAAGAGAAAATTCGGGCCGCGGTGGCTCAATGGTAGAGCCCTCACCTCTGGTGCTAGAAGTCGTCGGTTCGATCGCTGCTCATGCCATGTGAGCTTTGTAGTGGACAAACACCGTCCGCGTGGGTTCTCCAGTTTCCTCCCACTTCCTTTATTCCACCAATCTTCCCATCATCATCCATCCGTCCTGAGGCCTTGAAAACTAAATCCAAAATCAATTAAAGAGAAAATTCAGTGCCAATTAAGAAGCCTACAAAACCTTTCTAGTTTTGGTCATTTCCTGCAAGAGTGCTAGAGTAGACGTACTACTTTTGCAATTGCGCTACTCCATAAAGAAATCACAGCTTTCTGACAAGACTGATTGTACTTTAATAACCACAAAAAGAAACTAAAGCGTAACCGTTTCAGATATATATCACATCCTATTCAGACTGTACTATACAACTGCACTGTAGAGTTGTACAGTATAGTCTGAAGAAGGATGTGATATATATCTGAAACGGTTACGCTTTAGTTTCTTTTTGTGGTTATTAAAGTATAATCAGTCTTGTCAGTAAGCTGTGATTTCTTCATTGAAGATGGATACAAGAAGGCCGCATTGTTATAATATTCATGGGCTTCTCAAATGGTACTTAGTTTTGTGCACATCTTTGACATGAATGTTGTTGTAAAAAGGATGTTTAAAATGCATTATTTAAAGGAAACATAACAGGAGTCATCAAGGTGAACACATGGTTTACAAAGAACTCTTTTGTAATTCGTTTTATGAGATTTATAACTGGAATGTCTCCTACCTCCAGTTCCAGAGCCATGCTCGGGAGAGAACTCTGACAGAAGAAAAATCTGCATGAAATTATTGCAAGCGGCGGGAAATCCGTAATTAATTGAAGTTAAGGCTGCAGAGAGATTGGAAGAACAAAGCAATAGAGAAGGAAGGAGAAAGAACAAGGCAGGCCGAGATCATACAATGGATAAAAGTTTGACTACTGTAGTGAACTTGACGCCAAAATAAACAAACTGAAACATCATTTTGTTGTTTGGAAGAACATTAAGCCTCGCTTAATTAGTATGAAGAGAACTAATTGAGGGAGAAGAAGAGGGAAAGGGATTTTCTGTCTAAAATTCTGATGAAGGTGCAAAACCCCTCATTATGTGTCAGTTGAAAAGTTTTAAGTGAGCGTAATTCCATCGCTTTATATCCTGAAGGTTTGTTGTTGTTCGTCTTGTTCAAAGTTAGCAAAGCAGTTTTAACCAAAATCCAAAGTTGTCTGTCTGGAATAGAATATGAAAAAAAAAAAAAAAAAATGGTAGACGGAAATCTGAAATCCAGGATCTTTGTTATCTTACATTTTGACAGTTTGAAAGGGAAGGATAAACCACGTGAATATTTTATGGGCCATCAAAATAGTTTTACACGCACCACACATTATATAATGTGTCTACGTGGATTTGCCAAGATGCCAAAGGGTGTTGAGTTTCACTAAACCAAATGAGGCGCTAGGGGAAGCTTTGTTTTGTTCATTGTTTACTTCATAATGACTTTTTTTTTTAAATTTTATTTCTTTCATTTCTGTAAGGAAGCTTTCAAAGTTTTGTCCACAAAATTGAGTAATTACACGAATTAGAGCACACAAAATCATTGTCTGGTAAATTCATCGTAACTTTTAAGACGTTATATCCAGAAGAAAAGTTTAAACTTAAAAAAAATATATAGAAAGCATTAGAGTTTGAATAACTCCTCTGTTGTAGTAATCTAAATAAAATTGAGTTAAGTCCACTTTCTAGTGTGTGTGTGTGTGTGTGTGTTTGCTGGTTGTGTGCTGGTGTGTGTGTGTGTGTTGAGGATGAGGAGAGGATTTGATTTCTAGCCATTCAACAGTGATTTCCTTGACTCTCCTCAGCTACTTGTTTGTGGTCATATAAGGAGAACTATATGAGTGAAACAAGTAAAAAAAAAAATATATATTTCTTAGAGGAGTCATTAAAAAAACTTTCAAGTTTTGAGTTTGTCCATTTCTAACGCGCCTAAACGAAACCAGATAAAAAAAAATAGCTTCACATTTGGGTTCAGTGACTCCAATTTATCCGATCACTTTGAATTTGGTAATGCTGGTGCCGCCATTTATTGTATTTTTATATTATCAGAACTCAATTTCTAATGCCCGCCACACCCTAAACGAAACCAAATTTAAATAGACACTTTACATTTTGACTCAACGACCCTCGATTCATACGCACGTTCACAGCCTGCTGGTGCTATAGCTTTTAAAATATATGATATATAATGTATGTTTTATAACATTTTATAACATCTTGAAAGTATATTGAAAGTAAACAGTATATGAAGGCTGATATATGCTCCCTTGCTATTTTGTGAATTTTTGAAAATCCAAAAATTCGTATTTTATGCATATTGGAGGCCCAATATCTCTCGTGGAAGAAGATATAAAAACCTATTTTTCCACACGTTATACATTTATGTTAGAAGAAACTACGGTAGAAATTTGTACTTTAATATTCGAAGGGAGCTGCCTAATTTGGTGGAAATTGGGGGTGAATGATACTCGTGCGCTCTATGATATGAATATTGCAGACCCTTATCTCTGGTGGGAGACCGGATTTTTTTTTTACACTTTGGCACTTACGTCAGGAGAAATTTCAACTTCCATATTTGAATTTCAAGGGAACAAATTTGTTAGTTGGGGCATGAATAATGCTTGTGCGCTCTATATATTGCCACTAGAGTGCCAAGGAAGGATTTGAATACGTAAAGTAGATACAGAAATATCTAGTTTCTCACGAAACGAGACAAGACACAGCTCTCGTAATGTAAAATATACATCTTTTCGAGACGAGACACTTTCTGGACAAGACATTTTCGAAACAAGACATCCTAAGTTTTGTCTCGTTGGCAATATTAGAAATATCATTGTAAGAAACCTTATTTTATATATATGTACATTTGGCAACATGGCTGTTCCGCATTTCCTCTCGGTCTTTTTTCATTCCATTATGCAATCATGCCTTTTGGAAAACGTTGCCACCTTTCTATGTGTGTGTAAAGCGTTTATACAGCTATCTGCATCTCATTACTTAAGAATATCGATTATCAATTATCATTATAACAGTAATATCGTTCTTCACAATTCTGATGGTAATAAAGGTTATTTAAGTAAATAATATTTTTTTATATGAATTACCAAAGCACGCACGAACATTATTCATCTCAATTTGCGAATCTCTAACTCCCTTCAAGCTCAGATGTCAAAGTTAAAATTTCTACTGTAGTTGTTTCTGACTTAAGTGTGTGGAAAAGATTGATGTTTATGTAATCTCCCATCAGAGATACGGATCTTCAATGTTTCTACCAAAGCGTGCACGAGCATTATTTCATCAACAATTTGCAAATTTGTAACTTCCATCAAACTCAAATATCATTAAAGTTCAAAATTCTACCGTAGTTTCTCCTGTTATAATTGTAAAACGCGTGAGGAAAAAAAAATATTTTGTCTTACTAGATCAGCTACTGGCCTGCAAAATGGATACAATACAAATTGTTGTGTTTTCAAAAATTCATAAAATATCAGGGAAACACGAATCAGCCTTCATATACCGTATACTTTCAATATGCTTCGAAATGTAATAGCATACAAGAAATCAACTTTAATATTCAACCCCTTCCGGGCGAAAAAGCGCCGTGAAAACAGCTGTTTCTATTTCGACAACCACATTTGGATACAATTTTGACCAGTTCGATTACGTTTTAGGTTCTTCTTGAGAGGACTAAAATTGTCAAGCAGATATTATTGGAAAGAATGTTTTTTTGTTTGAATATCCTATGAAAAATCAGTCCGCAGGTATTACATTTTCCGTAAACATCTGCTAACACAAATTTTAGTATGCGTCGCAATACAGAAATGACTGCCATTAATTAATCGGTTTGTATAAAAATAAAAGAATGCCTGTTTTGAACTATTCTTAAATAAGAGACATAAGTATTTAAAAAAATGAAAGTAATCGAGTAGAAAAGGTGGACGCTTTCAGATACACTATGCACTAAACCTTGTTTGAATAAACGTTGGACTATTTCGATATACACGAAGTATGATACTCTTTCGTATTTGCAAAGGTGCCCCCCTAAGTAAATATGAGGCCTCATCGCGACAATTTGTCTGGCTACACCGCTGGCTAGGATCTCTAGCTCCAAGATTGTTGTTAGTCTCAAGATTGACACCTGGTTACGCGCTTCAAGATTTACTCAAGTCGCCGTTACATCAGTTGACTCTGAGTTCGGCCTTAGCCTATTACAACTAAAGGCTACCGTCAAGGCTTCAAGAGTTCATGTCTCCATTTAAGTAAGTGCTTCAGAATATCCAGCTAAACATAAAGACTTTGATGGTGTGAGTTCAACTCCAGAAACCGTCTACCTCAAGGCTCCAGCCACAAGAACTTCGCCTTCAAGATCCAGATCCATATCAGCATCTATCCTAGAACATTGGAAGAGACAGAACGAGAATCTTCGTCCGTTCTGGGCCACCTCAACTAGACTCCATATACTATAGTAGGTTAGTTCTATAGAGCATGGTACTTACTGTGTTTTATCACATAAGTGTTGAATGTGGTGTATTACGTCAATATGTGTATTATTTGCTATGTACAAAGTGAGGAAAAATTAAGTGTTAATTGCCTATGCATTTTCTTTAGGAAACTACGTTCTCCTACCAAAGCTAGTATGTTTTGCTGTTTCATTCAAATATCTGAGCTACGATAATCCTCTCGCGATGATTTATAATTCTACTTTAGTAACGATCGACCTTGGCTAACTCCCCTAAAAGTAAGCGGAGGATGACAGTATCGAACACTATGACTTACGGAACTTACAAGTTTATCGCCACAGTAACAAGCTTTCGTCAATGGATTCTATCTTTGGCAACATCCAACCAGTTTACATCATGAACATCGATCTCTCAGAGATCCCTTCTAATATTGTCATCCAAGCCACGTTTAGGTCTTCCCAGAGGCTTCTTTTCCTCCAGCTTACAACAATGATACAATAGAATGTTCTTTTCCTTCCCATCCGAGCTACATGGACAACTTAGGCGTCATGATGTGATTTTCTTATAATATCTGGTGAATAATACAGTGTATTTAGTTCTTTCAATATGTAGGAGTGGTACTGATTAAACATACTCAAAGAAATAACACTGAAGAAAGCATTTCTAAGAAAAATAAAGATTAAACAATGTGCAGTTCTTCCATTGTATTAACTTTTTTAATAGCACGTGCTTTTAAAAAGAGTTATTATGAAAGAAATGTGTACATCAAAGGTTCACTTCGTATCTCTCTATCATCATCCGCACAAGTGTTACTAGAGAACGGAGTATTATTACAACATCTTCACTTCATTACGTTAGTGTATTTCTCAACAAGTTTCCTGAAATTTAATTTTGACTCTCGTTTGCCAGAAGAAAATTACAAAGCAAGTTGAGTGAAAAGGCTGTGAAGAGAGTGAGTAATAGACACCCGATATAATTTTTCCTCCGAGGCACAAATTCCAATTATATATTTTTGAGAACTTTTAACAAAAAAGTGAGTTTCTTTAACTATATTTTTTCCTAACACGATAACAAAAGCAAAAGAAAAAAGAAGTTCGCTTCTTACTTTTAACAAATGAAACTTCTTCCGAAAAACGGAGTTTTAAGTATGAGAACAAATTGAATGTAAATGATACGAAAATTCAAAAGACGTACGAAATGATTTGTTTTCTTTTTGTATCTCATTCTGCTTTTCCGCCAATACCCACGACGCTTGGAAACCACAAAAATTGTAAATATTGTAAATATTAAAAGTTTTTCTAGATCTTGTGAGTTTGCATTACGAAAGGTATGACTAATTTTTTTATCTACCACTTTAAACGTGGTTTCACCCAACCCGCGTGGACCAGGCGGTAACGTCGTGAATTTTCAATCTAAAATGATGGTTCGAACCATCCCACGATAGATCATGCTGAGTGAGCTTTTTCAAGGTTTCTCTAAGTTTCACCATTCGATTGCCGGAATAAAGTAAAGCCCTGCTTGATCTTCCCCATCCTCTATTCTATCCTATTCCGGCCTGAGCCAAAGTTGCCTAAAGAACTTAAATATTTAATTCAATTCAATAATTATTTACTGTAATGAATAATGTCAAATTAAATGTCCGAAAAGAGTAACACACACTTACTAATTCATTATCAAACTTATCGTATCTGGTAATTGCGTACTCATGGCTGTCCATGGCTCTACGATAGGAGCGTAAAAGGCACCCCCGCAACCTCCGTATTGCGGCTAAAGGTAATAGATACTTTGGGGACGCAGACGACATGACTCAGAAATAATAAAACCGTGAGTAAGGGTGCACAACTGAAAGTTGCGGTAACGCAGAACCAGTTACTTACGGCATTGCTTTACAAACAGAATTTCATTAAATAGAAGGGTAAGTCTGATTGGGAAGTTTTTTTTTCAATAAGTCGCATATTTGGACACATGGCTTGTGGGGTCAGCGTTCAAGACAGTGGCAAGATGACTGTAAAAGATACCTAGACATACCGCCATCTTAAAAGCTCTGTATTGGATTTAGGTCGAGAATCATAAATGGGAAGAGGGTCTTGTGACATGTCGTTTTAGAATAGTTCGTTTCGAGATATTCTAATGTGAAATCTTGTCTTTAGGACCTAAACGTTTATATTCGGCTCCCTACAATATGTGAGCAATGTGGTAATTATTTTGCAGCATACACAAAGATATTAATTTTTGCCCAATCCTCATTTTTACTAATCCCAATCCTAATTTTTTCCCAATCTGTTGCCCGAAAGTTCGTAGGTAGTGGATTTTTTTAAAGATACAGTACATTTTCAAAGATTTGCCCCATTTTGGGGCATGGCATCAGATGAACGTGGAGGACACTCGATGGGCTCTTACCGATCGATAGAATATCCAGGAATTATGAGGTTCAACCACCCTCACATCTTTAGAGCGTAGTGCAGGGGGAGCCATGCTACCGAAAAAAACCCAGGAAAATCACATTCAAGATTCAGCACTGGGGGTAACACGTTCTTGTGAAGGATATCAGGTATCGTTCACCAGTCAAGTTGCCACGGATGTACGCCGACTAACACAATTCCAATCCCACAACCCACCATGACCTTGCTCACACCACATATGTTACTGTATTTTGCATATAGTAGGTTCTGTTTATTGACCTCACCATGAGCAGGGCTTCATTGCTAAACAACTCACACAAAGATCGAAATTGTATCTTCATTGCACTGCTCTAAAACCCATAGTGTAAACTGTCACCGCTTGTCTGGGGGCATCCTTACTTAATTGTTGTTGCAATTGCAGCTTACGCGAATGCTAGTTGAAGACAACAGGGGAAAAAATTGCTTTGTCCATTTCCTTAATTTCACAGTAGAGCGTTTTAAAAGTCCACAATTAGATTTGCATATACCTGCACCTCAAATAAAAATTTTCTTGTATTAGACGAACTATCCATATTTTCTTTAAACATGGTAGTTTTGTTTTAGAAAGGCCCTTAAAAGAGCCCACATATATTGTTATTATCTCAATTTGACCCAAAATGGACTAAGCACGTTCTGGTGTTCAGCTGTTTTTATATTGTACTACCTGTAATACGGATCTGATAGCTGGTATCGTCTGTAATCGTCGAAAATTGCGTTTGGACGTCTTCTCAAAGGTAGCAACAAGTGACATTGCTGTGTTTTCGTCAGTTACGGTCCTTGAACGTTCACTGCGTTCCCTGTCGTACACAGATCCAGTCTCTTCAAATTTCTTCAATATCTTGAATAATGTTGCGTATGCTTTGTCTGGTCTCTGCGAATGACGCGAGCTGAACTCAGCTGCAATTACCCTGGTATTGCGACCGCAACTTACCAGCACAATCTCGAACTGTTCATAAAGGGCCATGCTGAATCACTCGCAAGAACATAATGACAAACCATTATCTTTCCCCAAAATCCAGATCTCAAAGCCTCTTTCACCTAAGCAAATTAACTTAGGTAAAAAAAAATGAATTTGTAGGAATGAGATAGCATAAAATGTTACATGATGTCATTTCTATTTAAAATTCTCAACATAAATTCAAGATGGCGTCATTCAAGATAGCCGGCATGGAACCCATCCTTAGTTCACAGATATCCAATATTTTGGTCTTACTACCTATAGCCATTTTCAACTTACCAGTATTTCTAGACATTTGCCTCACCATAAACTTTAAAAAAATGTTTTTTTATACTTATTCTGTTAAAGTGTCTAAGTTGGCAACATTAAACCGGTGATAACTTTCTAAGCATCGAAAAATGTAATAGTGACCCTGCAAAAATAAGATCTTACATTTTGCACTCCTGCAAATTTTTTGTAGAGGCCAACATTTATGAGATAAATGCCCAAACCTTTTCTTGACGCCATTGTTTTGTCAAAATGATGGGAGGTTCTTAGATTCTAAATGGTGTAAACTTATGGTATAATATTAAGCACATTTTTTGGTATAGAATAGCGAAAAATCATGTTTACTGTTGTTTCTTTCACTCTAAATCGCATTTTCCCCAAACCATTCCCACTGAAATAGAGAAGTTACCTTTCTATTTGATGATGTTTGCATTATGCAGCTATAACATTCTACATTGAAGCAATATATACATAATTTTAAGCTTATAAAATTTCCAACAACTTTCATTAGAATACTTTTCTCAGTTTGCCTCTGCCTATGCACGAGCTAAGGATGAAAATATATTTATTACCCAACACAATTCACACCTTTTATTTTATCCAAAACTTATGCAAAAGTAGGTCTAACTACCCGTGGAGAAAAAGCGATAATGGACTTTTATATTTCCCCTAATATTAGATATGTAATAAGGAAGAACGAGCGTTTATTGTTTTAGAAGTTATACCTCATTAACTTCTGCAGATGGGAAATCCATGGTAGTGGACTATTTTCTCTTAATGGCAGAAAACCCGCAAGATGATGTTTTGGGATTTTTTGAAAGTTAATAAGAGCAATGTGTAGAAGATATTCCAGTTTGTTTTCATTTTTTATTTTAAATGTATATGCTTGATCAAATTTTATCGTAATTGCGTTGTACTATAGTGTAATAAAAGAAAGACTACAAGTTAAGGTGTGACTGTATTGCAGTTATTCGAACGTTGGGAAACAGAACATGACTCACCTTTTTTAATTCCTTAATGTGTTGCCAGGGAAAACTTAGCCACTGGCTATTATTTCTGATCAGGCAGTAGTTATTTTCGGTTTGTCCCACAAAATTTTTCGGAAAGCAGTGGGAGGTTTGCAACTTTTCCAAAGGATGTTTTCCCTTACCCCAACTCATAGTATACGTAAATATTACCTCATGTAACGTGAAGAAACGAAAACTAACGTTAAGAAACCAAAGTAAGCTGCCCCAACTTAGCCAAACATAATCTTATGACAGAACATATTATAAACCTCAGAACCTAAATTTCATATTATGACTGGGTCATTTCATAGCAAAGCAACCAATGGTCTGGAGCTCGAAGGCTCGAAAAGCCGAATTTTTTGTGCATAAATAGTGCTATTGGTAAGGATGAAAAATACAAAATTTCATGTTTTGTAAATTTTTGTTCCTAAATTATAAATTGTAAAAAAAAAAAAAAAAAAAAAAAAAAACGACTGGTTTTTTGAAGCGTTTTGAAACCTTTAAAAAACCGAAACTATTTGTCCTAGATAGCTCAAATTTAAACCATTCATTTCAGAATTTGAAGAACTATAATTTGATATATTACTTGACTTTACGAGACCAATCTTTATACATTTTTTTTAATTAAAAGAAAGCTTGATGTTTGAAAAACTCAAAATCGATTTTTTAAAATATATATATATATATTCAATGTGCTTTTGTTTAAAATGTATGTACTAAATTTCATTATGGTATTTCAATGGGATCAAGTTTAAAAAAAATTCTAACAGAAATACACAGCCACTTATGCATAATGTGTACAACTAGCTTAAACTGCAGTACGCACAATGGCTTTATGGCCTTACCACTTTATTATTATAAATACATACTGTAGATTCATTAGCCAGTAAGTAAATAATTTCAAACTACTAATTCTTACTGCATTTTTTAAATACTGATTAGATTTTACTAGTTTTATTTTACAATATTTCGTATTTGAATTCTATTTATGGCCTTTAGGCATCTCAGGCTAAGGCCGGGAAAGGGAGAGGATTTGGGAAGATGTCATCTCGGCAATTGCGTTGTGTGACTGAGGAAAGACCCTGGAGAAACCTCAGTCAGGATGATTGACCACTGGGATCGAACCCAGGACCTCCCAAATACTACACTAATGCTCTACCACTGAGCTATGGTGGCCAGGTTTGTTCTACAATAGAACTGAAATGATGATTCTGTATGTCACATTTCAACTAATTACATTTACTTTGGTAAAAGCGACTGTGCGTACTGGAGTTTAAGCTAGTTATACATAAGTGGCTGTGTATTTCTGTTAGAATTATTTTTTCAACATGATCCCACTGAAATACCATAATGCAACTTGGCACATACATTCTAATCAAAAGCACATT